>JAMZAV010010263.1:0-24410 GCA_024449915.1 Sweltsa coloradensis
TTAAGCTACTTGTGGTCATCTCGGCAGCATCGTCTCTTAAACTGAATCAGAGTGTAGATTAACACCATACATGAGCCCATAATGTATAAACATTATTTATATTTTAATTAGTGTGTGTGTGTGTGTGTGTGTGGTGTGTGTGTGTGTGTGTGTGTGTGTGTTGTGTGTGTGTGTGTGTGTGTGTGTGTGTGTGTGTGTGTCGATAAGTGGCAAGCAGCCTTGGCTATAAGGTGCTTTTACTTAGGTAGTGTTTATTTTTGATGATGGATAAAGGTGAAATTGATAAGATTTGAATATTAGATAATTGATATTAAACTAGGAAAACGCTTAAGTCCCGCCGCGTTGTTGGATGAGCGTAATTGGTGCATTGAGCTGCCATGTGTTACGCGGATTTTCTGTTGTTCTGTGAAAAAATCATTACTTAGTCGAAGATTTTTTTTAAATTAAATTAAATTAAATAAAAAAATAACTTAATTTTTTTTTAATCGTAATTTTTAAAAAAGAAAAAAATCGTAAAATTGCAATTTTCATAAGAAATAAATATTAGATTGCGCTCAAATTTAACACGAATATATTAATTCATAAAATTAAGGTTCTGTGAAAAAATAATTACAATAGGATAAAGCATGTAGGTGTTATAAGTCAAAGAATTGTTTTAAAAATGAAAAAAACCGTAAAATTTCGATTTTCATGAGAAATAATTTTTTGATTACGCTCAAATTTCACACGAATATCTTAATTCATAAAATAAAGGTTCTGTGAAAAAATCATTACAATCGGATAAAGCATGTAGGAGTTATAAGTCGAAGAAATGTTTTAAAATTCGAAAAAAATCGTAAAATTGCGTTTTTTATGAGAAAAAATTTCCCGATTGCGCTCAAAAACGTGGCAGTTCTAAGTTCAGAGATTTCGAAGGCCTCCATAAAATTTCATCACAATCGGAGTATCGGTTTAGCCGGAATCGTGTTAACAGACACACAAAAATACAAAAAGAAAGAAAGAAGAAAAAAAAAAAACATTCCGGATTTTTTTTTCCAGTGTAGTGAAATGGAATCTTCGCTTCGCTCGCTACGCTCATCCAAAAATGCTTTTATCCCTTATGTACAAATGGTTCAATAACTTTCATTACACTCATGGAATTCAAGAACAGCAAATGATCATAATATTAATACATAATTAATAATATATTTTTCACTTATAGTTCTCGTCTTTGGATTGGTATATTCTTAAAACTACACTGATGATAGCTGTAGGTATGTGTGTAGCACCTATGCAAATTAGTAATTCCCTTTTGATTTTTTAATTATTTTCTGTTTTTTAATTTAACTTCACTCGTTACTGTCTTA
Organism: Sweltsa coloradensis; assembly: GCA_024449915.1. Taxonomy (NCBI): domain Eukaryota; kingdom Metazoa; phylum Arthropoda; class Insecta; order Plecoptera; family Chloroperlidae; genus Sweltsa; species Sweltsa coloradensis. The sequence goes on from JAMZAV010010263.1 coordinate 1,347, forward strand.
AACTTAAAAAAAGCATAATACGAAATAATCAAATTAAATTTTTATGAACGTATTGAGACCGTCAAGTAGATGCAATAATAATTGTTATTAGTTTCGGACAGGTGAAATGTGTATTATTTTTCCCCACTTTTATGTAGCTAAATTCCTTTGATATTGTCTTTACCTGATAATTCAGAATGGTTTCCGGATGAAAATGGCCTTGAAGTGCCACTTCCACTGGGAGTGGAAATGTTTTGCTGCACTCTCTCTTCTAGTGGAATAAAACATGATTGAAATTAAAATTAACAAGTATGTAGGTATTGAAAATAATTACTGTAACAATTAAAAGGAGAGAGACAACCACATTATAAGTAAGTGATGGAATGTAGGAACAGTGTGTATTTATTAAGTATACTATTTTAAAGCACGAAATCAGTTTAAACAATTCTTAATTCTTCCAGACATTTTTTAGGAGACGTGGCCTCCCTTGCCTCCCTCTACAGTCACCACTGGAGATATCAAAATCTTAGATGAACTACATTTGGTGAATTTGGACCTAACAGGTTTTAATTGACCCTCCTATCCCTCTCGATTGGTAAAATAAATACCTATGCGCCTGAGCTACTGACGGATGTGCTGCATGCACAACAAACCATTTGCAAATCAAATTGAGTTAGTCCATCAGTGCTGTTTTTTGTGAGAGTTTCATGGGTTGCTTTTTCTTTGAAGGATATAAATATCTTATATTATTTTTCCAATGATATTTTTGTTATATCCAGGCCAAATACTAAATATTTGTATATTTTATCTTGTATGTTCATTTTTCACTTTGCAATTTATTGCATATTGCAATAATGAACATGAGACTAACTATCATGAACATGTTAAAAGCGAGGCTCAAGGTTCTTTGTGGGTGTGATTTGTAGTCTGCAGGTATGTTGAAGAATAAATAAAAAATGAATACAAACAAAAAATGTTGATATATGATGCTTTGCTGTGGCTGCTTCAAAGTTAGTTATTCCATAATAACGTGTATTCATATTGTGACTGGAATTACAGGAATGTACATTCATTGATATATAATATGTAAAAAAAAAAAGCTTTGGGGCATAAGATAAATTTAAAAAAAATTGTTAAGCAAGATACGCAACTCTCTGCTTTCTATAAAATAATTACTATATCGGCCGCGAAAGACAATTGAATTACACATGAAATCAGACATGTCTTTCATTCTTCTGCGCCTATAATTAAATACCTACATAGGCCCACTTATTAAACTAACATTTATAAAATTATGTATCTTGAAACATCGATGGTGCAAAATAGGTAGATGAAGAATTAAAAACACTATATATCTTCTATACTACCATTGTAATCCTTACCATCATCAGGTGTTGGAAAATGAAACTCCTCAGCTTGGGAGGAATTTTGAGGTGGCTCTACCTCAGCGACCAGTCTTCTCCTCTTTCGTCTTGAGGCACCGTCGCTCTCACTGTAGGGTAGTGTGAGTGTGGTTTCGTTTTCGGTGGCAAAATTTGCCTTAGATTCCCCGCTTTTATAATTGCCTAAAAAGTAAAACATAGATAAATATAAATTACCACGAACGATGCACTAAGCCATTGCCACTGGCATCGTAGCTGGCAAAAAGTATACAAATATCTGTAACATTGCAGTGAATGATTTTTCAATTCAAGGAAAAACAAATAGATTCAACATTCAAGTGTCAACGATTTAGTTGCAGGTGTATAGTTTCTACATAATTTTCAAATTTCAATGCTTTACATACTGAATGGTTTATGTACAAAGTAATTCACTTGTAGTTTGTAGTCTAGTATAGAACTTTACAATAATTACATTCCCAAAATGAACGTGCAGGTAAAAACTAAAAAGTCAAACTGGGCACTTCACTTAAAATTATTTTTACATGATTTTAGTCTTGAGGTATTCTGAGAAGAAAGAGAAAAATCCACTTCCCCATGTGTTAAAGATGTATTATATTAAATTTTTTTTATCCTTACACAAAATATATCTAATTTTTACTATATCTTCTATGTATTTTAAACCAAAAACATATAAACATGATCTACTCATGCCTGAGCCTGAGATCTGTACAAAATATACTTTTTCTAAAACTAGATATACCGGTCCTAGTAGAATCAACAACTTTGGATGGTAGGATGTTAAATTCTCTTATACCCAAGTAAAAACATATTTTATAGCAATCTACTTATTACACCCTTCGAAATGAAAACCATATTTAGCTCCCCAATTGTACCATGGTCATGCATGAACTTCCGCTATTGATTTTAATTTTGATCCTAAATAGTTTGGTAATAATTTATTATGTATCTTATAGATGAAAATCATTGAATTTAAGGAATATAATGTGAGGAAAGGATCCAACATCTTACACAAAGGTAAGCTGTGGGATCCTTTCCTCACATTATATACCCGCGGTACTCAAACTGCGACCCTCCTGAACAATTATTGCGGCCCAGAGCTTTTGTGTTTTCATTAATATATTTTACAATTTTAACTGACTATTTGTTTGCTGTATATGAATCTTTCCTCAAATATTCCAATTAAAGAAAAATAATATTGTATTCGTGATGAATTATGATAAATCGCCAACCAAGTAAACTTTAACTCCCCCCCCCCCCCCCCGACACTACATCAAGGCTAATATTTTAATGGTAGGATAATATTAATTAATTTTATGACAGTGATAGGGACAACAAGTTTTTACTTACCTATCGCATACATTTCAACCAAAATAAATAAATCATTCAGCTCAAACGTTGTAGGAACTATTGTAGACAGTAACGTAATATAAACAAATGGGTTAATGCTTCGAGTTTTATTCTTTGACTCGAAAAAGCACGAAATACCTATAATATTTGAAATTTTTTTGCAAAAAGGTCCCCGGCGGCTGGGGCTTTGCCCCAGACCCCTTGCTATTTCCACACCTCACTTTCCCCTGTTAACCCCCCCCCCCAAAGTAATCCCTAGTTACGCCACTGCATACTTGTGTTAGTGCGGCCCAGCTTCACTTGGATTTTTTGAAAAGTGGCCCTCCAGGAAAAAAGTTTGAGTACCACTGTTATATTCCATTCCAGCCGATTGGCACCTACTTTCATAACCCATCATTGATTTTAATTTAATTTGTTCTCTTCCATTAGACTATGCATACTGCATAGTCTAATTTAAGAATCAGTTAACATAAAAGCCTTCGTGCCTACTGTCACTCGTCACAAAACTCCAAATTATACATATATTAGTATTCAATATTCGTTGATAGATTGATATATAGGCCATACAAAAAATACATACTTGCATATCCCAGCACCTTGATCCCCCCTTCCTTGTAGAATCCCTTTTCATCTGGGATAACCATGGTTTCCACGTATTTACGTATCTTGGTGCTACTTTTTGTTTTTGGCCACCAACAAGAGGCCTTGTCATTGAATAACCATGACACTGGTATCACCTCAATGCTATTCGGTGGAGATCGAAACTCCACAATGGCGAACGGTTTACATGGTTCTGCCATCTCTGCTTAATCTTGATTCTAAAATAAGGATAAGAAATTTTAAATAATTATAGTATTATACTATGAGTATTAGCAACAATTAATTTTACCTGAAATATACTACTAAACACATTTGATCAATGCTATTCTATTCACTTGCAATTTCAAGTTTTCTAAACCCTATGCACATTTTGTCGTTGAAACTTATTATTTTATTGAATGTCCGAGATGTATATTTACATATTTACTAGAACCGTCAGCTATTTCTTTTGGATTCCTCTTGTAACAATTTAATCGCAAAAATAAGTTAATGAGCGAACATTTGTCTAAAGGCTGGAACATGTATAGTATGTGGTGGGATAATATTAATTTATCAACCTGAATTGGTAGCACTGAGTGTCTTCCACACACCACGGATTTGTATTCACGATTGAAATAGTTGGTTGATTTACAGTTGGTTGATTTACAGGGCATATAATATATTTTCATTAATCGGTATCATCCCTAATTATTTGAATCAGTTGTTCAAGAAAGGGCACAAGTCCTCAGAGAATAGTTTTGAGTAAACAACAAAAAACTGTCTCCATTGTTATATATTAATATAAAATACAATTTAAGCATGTCAATAATAAGTTTGAGTACTTGACATTATATAATGGGAAAAAAAAGAATGAAAAAAATGTTTAGGGTCTTCATATGAGGGCATAAACCTTGTGGACTTATGCCCTTTCTTGAACAAATGTGAATGTTGCGTACTTTTTTGATACAAAATTGATAAAATACTGTTATTTTTATAATAGAATAGTATTACAACACATTTGAGTACTAGTTAGTATTAAAAAAGTAAGTTAAAAATTTTTTTAATGAGATCATAAGCTTTTTGGACTAATGCCCTTTTTGAAAATATGGAAATGTTGCATGCTATTGTGGATACCACTTTTAATGGTTTTAACCCTACTGTAAAGTTTGTGTCTTGGACGTTACTGTCTGTTGTGTGGACATGTTGGTATTCTTGAAGGTCTAAGCCTCGATTGTCACTGCCTTCTGTACACTCTCGCGACAATCTATTTAATTGAGACAACTTATTTGTTCAAGAAAGGGCACAAGTCCATGGACTAATGCCCTTTCTTGAACAAACGAAATAGGTCGACTCATTTCTGCAGCACATGCACTATAGGGACTAGTGCCGTTTCTTTTCAAAACGTGTGTCTATGTATGAAAAGTTGATTTTCATACCTTACTAATTTTCGTCCAAAAGTGGACAACTGCCCTTTCTTGAACAACTGATTCATTTGAAGATAGGTGCATTTTAAAAACTCAACATAGGTTATATGAATGTAAAGGGCTTACCTGACAATGATTGTTCATTCGTTTTTTATAACCTGTCGTATGCAGTCAGCAATTTTATAAATATTAATGAAGTAATGGCATTGCAATTGAATAATGATTGGTTTTAAGAACCATGCACTTTTGGATTGCATCTGTGAACTTCCACGTGGACAATGCTCGAGAAATATTACTTATTTTATGAATCTGGAGTTCAGATGAAGAGCATGGATACTGAAATGTGCTTCGATAGTTCTCGTACGTGTATCCAACTAAGTAAATGTCCTTGTTTGCGGTTTCAACAATATTTTCGATCTGAAGGACTTTTGCGTTACTCAGCATAACATGGTTGTCTCTGTCGCTGCCAACAGACAGCTTCATTTTGTTCGTTTGCAGAGATCTGTAGTGTTGCCCGCAGATGGCTCCCAGAGGTCCTACAAAATATTGGCCACTAAAAACCGGCTCGTATTTCCTGGAAGTGTTTGCCATATTTTGATTCATCTCGGACAATCTTCTACAAATTTGACTGAGAGGTTTGTTGGGTGTTCTTAACATTTTTTTCAAAGAGCCCAAATAGTTCTCAAATGGAAAGCAACTCATTCTATCCAGTGGCAAACCCATGTTTATAACATCATCAGCCAAGTGTATAAGGCTATGCATGTTATACGACAAAAATTTTTCGCCATATAGTGCAGGGATAGCGTCTACAAACGATACCAAAAATCCTTTAGCATCGTTTGCGCTCTCCAGCGTCACTTCTGGGCTTAGAAGCAAACGCATCGCTACATGCAGTAGGAGAAAATGGTGGTAATGGTCTTCTTTTAAAAACTCTTTTAACACCAAAGGGCCTATATATGCCACAAAAAGTCGGAACTCCGTGGCTTTCCATCTGTCTATTTCATCTACCCCCTTTGTGGCTTTCCTTTGAAACTCACAGGGAATGTTCTTCGAAAAAGACTTGATTGCATCGGACAGTTCATTCTTTTCTCGTGGTCGCAAACGCATTATGTTTTGGCCCAATTTTGCACTTGTCAGTATCATGAGAAGGCGACGACAAACTCCGAGACACACCAAGTGCATGTAGTCCAAAGGGAACTTGGTAACCATCCCCATGTGTGTGATGTACGTTAAAGGGGAAACGGCAGTATGATGTTGAGCTTGTCTCTGTGTTAAAAATGATGCATCTGTTCGCTCTTCACTGTCAGTTTGGAGAAAAACTGTACGGTTGGCTACATTCTGACCTTTTTGGGTGCACCGTTCGCAACCATAATACCCGGTGTGGCCTTTAACACATTTGAGAAAAGCTCTTGCTGGAGCATCACACACTATTGCCATTAGTTTGATGTTGAACAATTTATTATTATATACCATTCCATGTGCTAGTAAATAGTTCAACTCTTCAACAAAATCCTTACAATATACATCAACAGACTCAGGCTTGGAGTTTCCACAATAAATAGCAACTGCAAATGGAGATGCATCTGCCACATCCAATTTGCAAAGTATCGGCCAAAACTGCGTTTGTGAACTTTTGAACAAAGGCAATCCATCAACATTGAACAATAGTGAAATTTCGGAATCAACAACGTTCAGTTCTCGTTGAAGTTGGATTGTTAGTCCGTTGGCTATTCCGAAATAACAGTATTGTCCGTCTGTTCCCTTACTACTTTTCATTGTTGTAGTTACACTTGATGTGGTTCGTAAGAGGGATCTTGCATCTTTCGGCAAATCAGCAAAATGAGGTTTCACGATTGAAAGTAAACTGTTGAGTGCAATGTGCGGAATGTTATGTTGCAATGCCCAATCAGCTAGTTGCTTTCGAAGTGGAATGGTCTCCTGGGTATTCACATCTGTATTGGTGTCCTTCGACAATGCAACATCAATATCATCACGGAGGAAACATTGCTCAAAGTCTATGGTGTCTTCATTGTTAGAGTTTGTGTTGTTAGACTTATCCATTTCAAAATCATCACTTGATGAATAGTTGTCATTTGCGGTGGCTTCAATGTCATGGCTTGAATGTTCATTTAAATACTGGTTTTGCTCTCCCCATTCCCCCCTTGTTACACTACAAGGCATGATCGACGTAGGGGTGCAATTGACTGACACGTTTGCCTGGGATAAAATAAATTATTATTATTATCATTATTATTATTATTATTATTATTATTATTATTATTATTATTATTATTATTATTATTATTATTATTATTATTATTATTATTATTATTATTATTATTATTATTATTATTATAAGAATATGTAGAGCCTACGATGTTTAACTAAGATTGTTACCTATATCTAATAATTAAATTTGAATTTACATTAATGTATATTGTTTTAAGTTCAAACTCGGATGCAAAATTAAGTAATATGAAATCCGGATCACATCGGCTGTTCACTGTTCAGCGCCTCAGGCCACGCACGACAAACTGTCGGAATTCGTTCTTTTTCAACATCCCTCACTGAAGCAATTATCGCTGGCGACCCTCTGTCGATGCACTCGGAAAATAGAACTTATATACAACCTGTCACACCCGTGTATTCATTTTGAGGGAAAGGGTACTTGGGGGTGACTTGAAATAGCTATTCAAAATAATGTGATAATAGTTTTCGAATTTCCGTTATCATTACATTATTCAATGGCGTTATATTGAATGCGTCACGCTAAAACAATACATACACTTTTTCAATTGTAACTGTAGCTCAATTTTTGAATGTCATACATATCCACCTATATCCAATGCAGGCTGCATCCAAAATGCATGTAATTGTCATAATATGTTTACAATTATGTACGTTATTTGTGTAGCTCATTGGTCTCAGTGAGTTTAATCGCCGCTTCCAAAGTAGAAGGTCCAGGGTTCGATTCCCGGTTGGGGTATACTAAGTTATTTAACTTATTTTATGTCAATCTACCCAAATCCAACATTCCCCTTTTATCAACCGCTAAACAATATATTATTATTAAAAATTGAAAGCGAATATTATTGTGTGTTTACTTAAAGTATTTTTCTAACAACATCAATAAAATATCAGTACAATTGAATACACGTTCATCTACGTTCGTAAACAGAATGTCTACCTATATTACGCATATTATGCTCAAATGTCTCAATATTACTTTTACTCAATACTCAAAATCACATAACAGAATTTTGTGGAACTCAGCTTGTCGTGAGACTGTATCCAGTATTATCCCGGCCCCTGTAATAGTCTACGTTTCCTGGAAATGTGAAAACAATATGGGTGCACGTGCACGAGTTATGTGTGGACGATGTAAAGATACTTGTCTTGTCTTCGCAACTCTTCTTTCAATTCTCTAATCCTCACCACCAGTCCTGTATACATCAGTTTCCCGAAGTGCAGGTGCTATTTTGGAATGTTTCCTTTCTTTTCATGTGCGAATATCCACCTGTGTCGCATCGAATTTTTCAAGTTCGACTTTAAAATAATAGTCGTCACTCGTCAGAAACAATGTGAGTCAGGAAGAGTCTGCATAATCCAAGATAAAGAATAGTAAACGCGCCCAATATATTGTAATGCCAAAATATGATATAAATTGCACACGTGATACAAAAATCATCTAAAAAATTTGATTAAATTAAATTAACATTAAGCTAAATAAACAAAAACTATATTCAAACATACCATCAAAAAACCATCCGAACCAATAATTCAAAACTACAATATTGTAAAATAACCGGCAGAGATGAATAAGTTCATAGCAAGCTAGGGGCTGATTCGGAAGGTCGCCGGTTCGATACCAGCTACCAGCAATCCCGACTAAATTAATTACATCCGCAATTAATGTTATTGTTCCGCGAAAGCTCCAAGACAATATTAAAGAAATTGGTCCCAGGACCTCACGAAAGAGTATCGCGTCTCACCACAGAGTCACCTCCGTCGATATAATTATGCTACAATAAATTTCATTTTATTCGTGTCATTACAATATTTAATTACTAATAATCATGGATATGAATAATTGAGTAATATAAGTTTATATTTTAACTGGTTCCTATGTCGTCATCATAACTGTACTGAGGAGTTATAAAACCGTACACTATTTTGCATATATTCAGCCGTTTTCAATATAATAAGTTTGTATTTTTTATCATTGAACAAATTGTTAACAATATTAAACAAATGTTGAATGTTGGGAGGGGTACGGGGACTTTGAGCAATACGCGTACACCACTAACTACAACTCTGTATAATGTTGCTAGCTGTTAGAAAGCATGAAACATCAAGTTCTCTTTAAATCAAGATACTGACTTCGCACAAAAAACGAAAATGATCAGAAAATCTTCAATAAGATGATTTTATGTGTCGCGCTTTGAAGTCATTGACGGAATGAAACGTTGTTAATCATGGCTTCCGATTTATAAATATGTATTGTGATGTGTATAGTTTATTTTTCACCCAAAACCCTTCGCTATAACAGTGGTCTATTGTCCGGCGCGTCGACCTTCTCTATAATGGCATTCACGCCGACAATTCAGTGGAGGGCCACACTCGACATTGGTCTTTTTCAAGACCCCTAATGTTGCCAATCATAGCTGAAAGGTTGACGAAGGTTTCAATAGAATATTGGTTTACTGCTGTCAGCCACTCAGCCCGTCTTCATTTAAATTCCAACTCGAGAAAAGGTACTGAATTCAACCATGCATATGCCATTGCATTATAACAAGCGTTATTTTAACGTTTTTATAATTATAACGTATGTTAATCAATTCCTTGTCAAAAGCGTGTTCTGTGGGTGTTTTTAATTTTAATTTTAACCAAATATTAAGATTTGTTCGCAAAATAACTTGGCAACGTATTTACTTATTTTACGTCTATCCTATGCAGTTATAAAAACTGATTTACAAAGGACAACTAAATTAAATTATTATATGTCTATATACACATGGATAACGGTGTAAACAAGTGTGAAAGAACATCCTGGATTCGAAAGTGGAACGCAGGACAACAGTAATATGAAATCAACCCATGGGTTTGGCAGTGGCCGAGCAGTGGCTTATAAACTATTGAAGGGTACTTACTCATTCGTGTAGCATACCGCTACTCCTCTAGACAAGTTAATAATTAGTTATTATTCTGTAATTCGTCGAATATTCAATACACACTTTTGAATGAAACTGATGCTAAAATCGCCTTTCAAAAACTCAAATGACCGGAAAAAGGCAGGCTAGCCGCTAGACAGTGTGTGTAGTATAATTTTTACTCGACTCATCAATAATTAAATGATAAGATTGAAATAATATTAGTTACATTACTGGCCAGGGATTGAGTTTTACACAATACATTAATTTATACAGTTGCCAAAAAAACGACCCTTTCAAAAAGAATTTGTTGAAGTTGAAAGGATGGAGAGGCGCATGACGAATATAATAGAGGTATTTTACAACCATTTACCCAGGTTTACAATTTAAAATCCAAGATGAAATGGGATGACAAGTGTGGGGTCTCATGTATAAGTGATAGTAAAATCGTGTCATTTTTTTCATTTACTGATTAAATGTATAGTTTATTCAATTCATCAAGTCAAAACAAGGCCTAAAATGTTTTTAAATCGAAATTGTAGCTCAATTCTAAGCGGAATTGCAAAACAAATAACATAACCTTTTGATATGATTTAATCGGATATTTCCTTAAAAACGAAGATAAACACTACGCCAAAAAACGAAAATGCTTAGAAAAATGTAAATAAGACAATGAATTTATTAAAATAGAGATAAGGCTTATCAACTACACTTTTAGTTTAGAGATGGTATTTGTCTTTTGCACAATGGGGTTCACTTTGCTACCAAGCACTCCGAAGCATTGTTCAGTTGGTACCCTTTCGAAGGGTTGTACAAAATGCGAATTTGTTGCCCACTGAACAGCCGATGTGAACTCCATTATAGGGTTGTCCCAACCTCTCGCGCTCGGGTCTTGCTGAACAGCCGACGTGATACGTATATAGTAATAATAGTTTCACAGTTAGTTAATTGTCAGGATTTGAAAACTAACATTGCTAACTATACAAACTTAAAATTGTATGCATTATTATTAACATAAGTATTAAATACGAGGAAAGGGTAGTCTCACTATTAAACACTAACAACTGCGCTAAATTGCCATTGTTATTGCAAGAGTCTGGATCTGGATCTGGACCTAAATGAATACCTAATTAACTAGCCTCATTTTAGTGTTTAAACTTACTTGGCTTATGCGCTCAGTCCTCAATTTCTTTAAATAACGTGACTTTTGTTTTCTCCTCGCAGAAGCAGAAAGCATGATTATAAATTGATGTCCTGCAAATAATAGGGAATACTAGTTTTATAATAGCGGAAGAAATAATACCATTTCATTTGTAACAAAGTTCCACAATTTATATTTGCTGCTGAAATGGTATGTGACTTCATCGTTTTGTAAGTAAACAATGCTATTTATGAATGAATTTTCTACACATCCCTTGAAATTTAAAAAAAAAAACAATGCATATGGTTGTCAATCTCTTGATAAAACCACTATTATCTGGAATTCTATTAACCCAGTCATTCTACACCAAAAAGGGGCGTAACCTTAAACTAATTTGTAACATAATTTTTTTTCGTGATTTAGGTTCATCATGATTAACTTTACATAAATAAAAAAAGTTTGCTCAATTTTGAGCCGCCATTTCCTTTTTAATCGGATTTTAAAGGCATATTGTCACATAAAACGAAGTAACTATTATCTTCAAGAAGACCCGCCCGCTCCCTCTACAATGGGTTGTTTTGACGCGAGCCCGGGGGCATGTGACGGTCGTGGTGGTCAACGGATCGAGCGGCGAGGCGAGGCTCGCTGCTCTAGCACGCGGCACCTGCAGTTACGGGTTGACAGGGTCTGCGTGGAGTCTTTGTCACTAGTTTTGAGTACTGCTTATATTTTCCAGTGTAATTTGTTGAATATGATATTAGTGGTTACATTCATCATTGTATAGTATAGTATTATGGGTAATGCTAGTGACTGCAGTGCAGGCTACAAACTATAATAATGTAAGGGCTTCCTAAGCATGAGTATGTTTTCGACTGTGAAAATCACGTGTGGTGTATTATATTGTTGTAAATAGGCTATAGTGTCAATGTCGCACAAGAAAATAAACATGGTGCCACAAGATAACATGGCACTGTGTATGTATATGGATGCAGTAAAATATTTGCTAGAACAGAATATATATATTTTCACTGTTTTCCAAAGAACGACAAATCTCCTAGTCTTGTGAGATAAATCCTGTCTAGCGAAAATTAAACGGGATAAATTTGTTTTTTAAGACATACCCAATATGTTCCGAAAATTTCGTGAATACGATTATGAAATTGTCAACAGTCTGAAAATAAAGTAAAAGGGAACTGTAAGATAAAAACGTGAAAGTCTTCTTTTGTCAAATTGAGAGGTAAATTAGTGCATGTAAAGAAGGAATAAATGTCTACGTTTACTCTGGCTAGAAACAAAAGTGATCTTGTTGAAAACATAACGTTTCCACCAAACAACAAATAAAGTTACACTGACTATTCAACTCAACTAACTAGTCTTGACTGCGCGTCATTGTTTGTCTATTTAAGCGCTATGATTAAAATTGTGATTAAAATAGTTATTCATTAATATTGCATGTTAATTTTATATTAATCAGGATGATTTTTTTTTTATGGAGTGTAAAACATATCCATAAATGATATCAATAAGTTACATGGCTAAAAAGGTATGATTATTTGGTAAACAAAATATAATCAAAATTGATTCAAACTCGATTAAAAACAAAATGGGGGCTTAAAATTGAGCAAACTTTTACTATTTGTGTAACAAAATGGCGACAAAGTGTGAGATAGCCATAGTATAGTTAATTTTCGTCCGGTAACGAATAAACTAATTGCAATACTCGAAAATATGTTTTTAAGGGCAATAAGTAGTACTCCTCGCATTTGCAGAGTCCACTTAAACCGGCCATTACGTCTAGACTACTGAACAATTGTCTCAATTTTTTTAAATTACAGGTAACTAATGTAAAACTGAGATTTGTTATCGCAATTTACGAAAATTTGTAAACTTCAATTCTAAAAAACGGTGTGAAGTGTAACCTTTTTTGTCTGCCCGAATATAAGAAAACCAAAAAAAACTTTTTAATTGTCGGGTACTAAATAAGCTACATTCCAAATTTCATTGAAATATCTTTCTTAGATACGCCGCAAACTTCGGTTCAATTTGGAAGTTTTTAGCCACTGATAGGATGCACTCTCTGAGATTCGTGGTGGTGGTTCAGTGAAGTTTCTTATTTCATTCTTGTCCCAGTCCAGGTTAGTTAGCCTCAAGGCAAAACATCGACCCTTCTAGGCTAAGGAATGTGCAAACTGCGATTCACGGCTCACAACGAGTGGACAGAGCTGCTCTTTTCACAAGACTACCCTCTCCCCCTCCCCCTACCAAGCAAGCAGCAAGCAGCAATAGCTTGTTTACAAAACGACAAGGAGGTTGAAAGAGTGATCCCGTCCGAATATATTATCTTCTTTTGTGTCCATGCCGGCTCAAGAAAAACTAGGCTTGATGCAATTGCAAATGCAATCAATTATTATGTAATCGTTTATATGTAATTATATTTATATTTCTTTATCATTGCCTGTGCGCCTATCTGCGACATATGTGTTTATTCGTGTTCCGAAATGTACTTTCCCGCGTGATAGCATAAGCTGTGAAAGTATTCTATTTCTGGAAAAGAGCTGTTAGAACATAATCTTGGTTCAATCACTCATGCCGGAGCTTGTAATGAGAAACGGGAAACGGCGTATTCGACGAGGCGATAGTGGTACCTGTGGTGGTACCGATCTGTAAAAAGATAGTACCTGCTAAGTCTTCCAAGTTCGAATCACGGCTCGGGCATTGATAGCATAATTATATCGTATTGTATTCAATATGCTACGTTCCCAAAAATAAATACGCATGGCCTAATATTATCATTATTCGTACTTTTTATGCAAACATATGTAGGACCACAGATGGTAGGACATTATGTTGTCGAATGTACTGAGTTCTATTCCCGGTTCGATGAGTGTTTCAAGTTTCAACCTAGCAAAAGCATACAAAATTGTAAACGTTGACTTGTGGCAGAAAAAGTAAATTTATTCCCTACCTCCCACCCAACCAACACTGAGAGTTATAGTTTACCCTAACCACGTGCCCTAACTAAATGGGCTTTGTGTGGCTCGTTGGTCTTGTTGTTAGCGTATCTGCTTTCAATGCAGAAGGTCGAGGGTTCGAGTCCCGCCAAAGTCAGAAGTTTTTCAACTTCTGATTTGGACTTAAGTCCATCAGTTCATGTCTTAGGAGTTTGTAAACGGTGACTTTGGAGCCGTTCTAGCAACGAAGCACATAATAAATTCAGAGTTGTTCTGAAACTGCCTTGTTGATTCTGGCATTGATACGCGGGTGTTTGCACTGTCCATACCACTGATTGCTATATTTCCTATTAAAACTATCGATCTTTGGTTGGTTATCGCTCACTCGCCGATTGCGTCGGAGCCTGCAGGGTTGGCTTGATTGCTTTGATTTACTGTCCCCCACTGAAAATCAGTTATATAACTGAGTGGGTAGACTCTAAAAACAATTTATTTATTTATTTATTTATTTATTTATTTATTTATTTAATGGGTAACCATTACACATAGACGTATTTGGTGTGTTTTTACAACTATTGTAAGAGATGGATTGATTACTTACTGGCATAATACTAATAATATGTCGTTTTTATTAAGTAAATGACAGAAGCCGGTCATTGTTGTTATAATGAATAGGTCCTAATAAAATCATTTTTTCCTACGGGTCGCTAACTATTTATTATGTAAAAGGGTTTTGTGAGGGAATGTTCCTGCGGCGGGACGAAGGGGGGGGGGGTCTTCGAACATTACGCAGTCCAACCTGTGACTGTGATCACATTGGTGTCTGATAATCTCTTCATACTTGTAAGTTATTACACTTATTCTGCTCTTATCGTGGCCTGCCTAGCATCCGACGAATCTGTTATGTATTTCTGTAAATAGTATTTTATTGTAATGCCGTTTAGTATTGCAAAGTACGTGTCCCACTCCCAGCCCAGGTTTTGCAAACATATCCGAAAAAGCAGACGGGAACATTAATTTTTTGTTTGTAATGCTCGTGGTTGGTGCATTATTTCAGATGAGTTTTCTACATTTGTATAATATATAATTAGGGAACGCCGGGTTCAACACATCTATTGTATTGTCTCAAATATCCACTGAAATAATATGTAACTACTAAATGAAGCTAAATATTCACTTTCCCATCACAGTTTGTATTATCTGTTTCATTGTATCATAAAATGAACACAACAATATGTAACATACTTTTATTTTATACTTATTATATTTTTCCTATATTATGCAGTTGCGTCAAGTATATAACTGACAAAAAATTAAGTCGAATAAATGGTTGCCTTCCCTTGAAGAATCGGTAATCCGAAACGTGTGTACGATTGCACGGTACCATTATAGCCATCACGTTTTTAGCACTGTCGTGTACGAGTACGACTGATGGTTGGTGACAATCACATTGGCCAGCTAGGGTAGGCTAAGAAAGTGAACAGCGGCGAGATTACGTACAGCTTGCAGTTTCGGTGAAATATCCCATTCTCATTGACTGACATTGACTCCCATTTACCCCACGCCATTATTATCGGGCTCAGAACAGTGTGAGTAAGCTATGGCGGGATACACTGTTACCACAGATAATAGAGTGTGCTGTTACTGTTACAGATTTCAATCTTTACCTTCGGCGTAACTAGGGGGGGGGGGGGGGGGGGCGAGGAAGCACAATGTTGTGGTAGTATTTTGTAAACTGACAATAAAACTATAAATCTTCACAATTTTATAAATTATCGACGAAACCACACTAAAACCTAATAATAACCCACCATTTGCAATGTTAAAAATAACAAAAATTCAGGGGCTATGGATGCGCCCATGATGCCCAGTGGCGGTTTTTACGGTGTGCAAGGTTTGACAATTGCAAACCTGATCAAATTACAGTCAGTAAAAATAGGCTAAAAAAACTAATTAAATTAGTATGAGTGAAACTTATTTCTAGAAAATGTATGAAGATTGAAGAACCCACATAATGCGAGTCAATCATTATTTCCTTTAAAGTAGCTTCCATGATTTTTTTTACTTTTGCAAGTACGTTTTACCCAATGTGGAAGTTACAAGCACGCTTTTTACTTTGGGGGGTTATCGGAAGGCCAGAAATAATTGTGAAACGCAATTAACTATTGAACTAAGTAACAAACAAGGGACAGTACATCCGCCATAGGGACAGTACATCCGCCATAATAAAGTCAACATATTATGGTGTATTCGGCACGATAAATAAAAACAAAAAGGAATTCCTAAATAATAGAAAAATATCACATTATTTTCATAACGATCTTAAATTGTGCAAAATCAAACTACCTTGAACAAAATGTTACGAAGAGGTTGTGCCCCCAAACCAGGGATTGGAACCGGAACCGGAACCCGGAACCGTTTTAAACCGTTTCATATTATAGAACCGGAACCGTTTGTACAGGTGGTCTATGGGACCGGAACCGGAACCGAACCGTTATATTACACAAGGTTCTTAAAGGTTCTTAAAGGTCCTTAAAGGTTCCAAAATATCTGCTTTAAATTTTCAACAAAATTAAAATTTCAACTTTTTGAATGATATCTTCAAATAAAAACGCTGAAAATTCGTTCACTAGTTTTTGAAAAAAATTCTTGACTATTCAGTTCTTTGTGTGTACATTTTTTGTCTTCTCACCTTCTGGGTCACATTCTGTCCGATATGGCCCGGCCCGCAAGACATGTGCCGTTCAGCTTTGACTAGAATAATCTCAGTGAACATTTTACTTCTACCACGTGATGAATAGGCTACTAATACGATCATTAATAAAAAAGGAAACTAAACAAAAATGAACTATACCTTTACATGAAACACACTATCAATAACTAAACTGAAATCTCTTATTTTATTTCCCTTTGTAATTTTTTATTTGAAACTTACCAATTATATTATTCATTACAACATTATTAATAAAATATTATTGTTATTTTATTTTTATGACTTAATTTAAATTTTTAACCTTAAATGTCCAAAAGTCAAAATTTGTACTTTTACAACTTCCCACGACATTGCACAAAATATTATTTTAAAGAACCGGAACCAGAACCGTAAAGAATAGTTAAGAACCTGTTCTTACGGAACCTTTATACATTAGGACCCGGAACCGGAACCGTTATAAAATTTGGAAGTGGAACCAGAACCGGAACCGGAACCGTTAGGAATAAAGGTTCCAATCCCTGCCCCAAACCCCCATTTAAAGCTTCCGACCTATCAACTGCACACCTGCAATGGTGTCATAGGGGGTATACGCGAGGATACGGCGTAAACCCAAAACGAAATAGGTACCCCTTAGTAAACCTTCAACAAATCAGGATATGCGCTGTATACGGTGCATAATTATATTCTTATAGAACAAATAAAGAAATCCAATGTCAAGTCAAAGCACATAATCTAATTTTGCAATCACACCAATCATCAGTAACAAAATACAAACAACAGAAGCAAAAAACACCACTTACAAAAGTATTTTTTTAAACATGCCTAAAACTCGTTAAAACACTCCAATCACACTCGTAGAATGGAAAACAAATTCCGGGACTGTGCACCCCGGACCTGTATTCCCCCCGACCCCCATTGTACTAAATCATCTGATTTACTCACGAAAGAGAACACGCCCATAAGTAAATTTTCGATGACACCTCTGCACACCTGATAATGAGTTGAAAAACCGCCACAGCCAGACCCGCACTAGGTGGGGTACATAGGTTCTTATGTTTGTGGTTATACAAATGTTTGCCCCCCCCCCCCCCCCCCCCCCACAACCAGAGTTCTACTAGAGTCTGCACCCAGGTATACTACCAGAGAACCACCACCACCGGACCTCGGCCCTGCCGACGGAAGGCAGGGAAAGCAATCGAGTTGAATAGAACTTGAAAGGGTGGCTTGAATACATTATTCACCTGTCATTATTTACTATCGCTTGTGCCTAAAACATATTTATATGTAGGAAATTGTTACATTTTCCAAAGAAATCGACCACAATATAGTAATTACGATTGAAGTTGGCTTTTGAATGACAATTTTCAGCCAAAATTATACTATTTGTCTTAAACAAACCCCATGTGTGTCTCCCTTTGAATACACATGTTACGTGATGTCCAGGCTGAGAGAGCAGAGGGAAAACCTTAGAAAAAATTAAGACAGAGATGACGTGCTGCTACGTATAAATTGTTTATGCTGTCACGAATCGGATGTGATAACACGTGTGCGTGGTAGTTTTGACTGTGTTGCCAAACACGATGGGTTCGAACATTATTATTCATACACTCAAAACTGTGAGGCAAGAGTGTTTATATATACGTAACCCAAGGAAGGCCCCAAAATTTAAAATCACAAAACGTATGGGAACAATATCGTTTGACTTTGAGATGTAAATGGTAACTGGCCGACTGTCCGTCATAAAATGTATGTGTAATTAAATGCAATATAAGTCTAAAAACCGTAAGATATTGTAAAAATAAAAGAGTAGGAAGCTAGTATGGTGCTGTGGCCACGAGGTGGATATTGCTCCGCTCGAAACAGTCAAGTGGTGTATTGAATCGCGTTGAAATTAACATATTCGTGAAGGGATAGGATTGACTATAGAATTTAAATAACTTTTCATTTTAATTTACTTACTTTATATGAAATAGCACATATAGCGCGTATCGTATAGATTGCCAGTTTAATGTTAGAATTCCTGAAATCCGTGGGGGGGGGGGGGGCATGTATACACCATGGTTACACACAATGGTTAAACTTACACATCACATTTTCATTTAGGCTTTTGGATAGGGGTGGGTGAAAGCGTTTACGGTTTGGATTTAATAAACTGAATGTTACTTACGTGTTGTGTCGTCGAATTTGTCTCGGTTGCTCAGGTTGCTCCCGCCCAAAACTCTTCTATTTTCAAGGTGCACTGTCCACTCACTTGGGGCTCCAACAGAAGAATGTTGTCAACCCTTGCAGATGCAGGTAGTTTACAGTTATTTCACCTCCCTCCCAGTCCCAACTCTCCCCCCACCCCCTCCCGCCAACCAACACACAACACCATTTTCGTTTTTTTCCAAAGACTTGCCTGGGGACATAGTCGAAGCGTGAAATTTATTCTGTTATGTGCTAAACTATGGCAGATTTACCTATTTTAAAGTGTGTCCAAACCCCTAACTGCCAAATGAATTATTTTTTGAAAGTTGGACTTTTGACTGGATATTTGACTAGATATTTGACGGAATAAAACGTAGACAATTAAAATATAATGTATTAACAAATAATATTTTAATTGTTTGTTTTGTTTTTTAATGTTTTGATTGTGTGTTTAATTGTTATTTTAATTGAGGCATGAATCTTAATCGCGCTTGAAAACTCAACGAGTGTCAACAGCGAACCTAAACCAGTAACCAGTAACTAAATAAGGTATATAGGTAATTATCTGTTTAAGGCCAAAGAAATAAATTATGTAATTATCTTATAAATGTACAAGTTATCACCAAGTCTTGACAATATATTCCAATAATTTTACCATTTTATTATGTAATTCAAATCAAACCCAATACAATAAATTATGAAGTATCTCACTTATGTATTGATAAAGTATAGGTAAAGTAAAGGTAAAGTAAAGGCGACTATGACGCTGTTATGTTAGTACTTAAGACAGAAATTAAAAAAGTGACTACACCGGAATTTGGACCCGGGACCCGGTTCAAACCCCGGTGTAGGTCACTTTTTAATATATATATATTTGATGTTTAATTCAAACCATCTCTGTAATTATTATTATTATTATTATTATTATTATTATTATTATTATTATTATTATTATTATTATTATTATTATTATTACCATAACGATTTACCAGGAACTTGGTACTCTTTTAAAAATGGCATATTCTACGTAAACACGTTGAAAAACGACGAGGTTAAAGTATAGTAAAACAGCGTTCAATGGTACAAAACTGCTCATCCATCAACGCGACAATAAAAAGCGTATGCAATGCAGCCATATATCATATTGATATACTTACATGTTGAGTTCATTTATTAAATCAATTTGTTAATAACACATGCATTTGGATGTGCTAAGTATACATTATGCAGTCATGCTGAAACAGTTATCAAGGTCAAATAAAGGACGATAAAGGTCACAAGTCAAGGTGGCATGTTGAAAATTATTTCATTTTATTCTACTTCATCTAAGCTTTAAATAGAGTGGTCACACGACTATGTTTAACAATTTATCAAATAGGTCACTACTCAGGTCATTATTTCAACAGGTCATTATGACAAAATTAGGGGTCGCTAGTCATATTTTTTTACACCATCATTTTGTTTGAAGATTTTGGTAAGTACTTTAACATAGAAATCCAACAATTAACCAAGGGTGTCATCAGTAAAAATTTTAATCGAAATGTGCAACCCCCAAAATTAAAACCCCAATCTCCCTTAACTATGAATAAATCCACAATTCCCCGTTGCCAGTATGTTAAGCCTAATGTTACCCCTATTTGGTAAAAATTTCAAGTTTCTATCACCAAACACCGAATTGTTTTGCTAATCAACCCTTCAAATCAGCAGGGGTAGGCAACATGCGATAACGGGTACCTGCACGGGATATCACGATGGCTCCACCTCAAAATTAGTAGGGTATGGTCCCTAGAACACATGTGCCAAGTGCCTTGCTTGTATCAAAAAATGCAAGGTATGCCCCATATATCCTTTAACATCCGGAGTAAATTGGGTTTTATTGTTGAAACTGTTAGATATGTCTCCCGTGTATTCAGAGAGATTGGTTAGTGTTGATCGGCGCTTCAAGTTAATTTCATGTTCAGTCTAATAGCCAGTGCAATCTGCTCTACACACGTTATTAACAATGTACAAAACAAACCAAAAATTAGATAGTTTTAAATTGGTGGCCGCATAGCTCAGTTGGTAAGAGCATAGCCCGGTAAGCTAAGGTCCCGGGTTCAAACCCCGGTGTAGTCACTTTTTTAATTTCTATCTAAAGTACTAACATAACAGCGTCATAGTCGCCTACTATAAAGCAAAGGTAAAACATCATTTTCATCAAACAAACTTTCGTATGTAGTCTAGTAGCCAGTGCAATCTGCTCTACACACGTTATTAACAATGTAATCCTGTCAAATAAGAATTTTTGGAGGAAAAAATTGCGATGTCGCTGAATTTTTGCAGAGACCTTCCTTAAAGGATACTTATCAACATACTAAAACTCCCCTTCAATCAGACTGGAGCTTCGGCCGCCATATTGGAAAATAGCGGCCAAAAAGTGTTTGTTATCGAATATCTCCAAATTTGTTTGAGATAGACAAAATATTTCAATGGCAAAAATATTCCCCATTTAATTCCCTACGAAACAGGTGTCTTCTATAGTTTTGGTAGGGGCAAAGGTTACGTCACAAAATCGTGGTTTATATGTTGCTCATTGGAATACCAGCTTATTTCCAAATTTTTACGCCCAGCATCAAACAATGCCCGGTAAATCCGTAATAAATCGATTTAAATACAAAAGGACTTTTGTGCGGGGTTGATGAAAGCTTCCATTAGTATTTTAAAAAATCCGGTCTGCGAAATCGAATTTTGCATTTACCCGGAATTTGGGTTTTACCATTGTTGGCATTTCCTCAAAAATGCCCTTTTTGACTGTCCATTATTAAGCACTAAATAGCATTGGGGGAAAATTCTTTCTACGCACATTGAAATGACTTGAATAATGATCCGATTACAACCAAAGTTTAAATCCAATATGACTGCTAATTCCTAATATTCACAATATGAATACTGTTTTCGTGCTGTTTTTACACTCTTTTTGTTACACAATTCACTTTGATGTTGTAAATATTAGGAATTAGCAGCCATATTGGATTTAAACTTTGGTTGTAATCGGATCATTATTTGAGTCATTTCAATGTGCGTAGGAAGAATTTTTCCTCCAATGCTTTTTAGTGCTTAATAATGGACGGTCAAAAATGGCATTTCCTCAGAAATGCCAACAATGGAAAAACCCAAATTTCGGGTAAATGCAAAATTCGATTTCGCACACCTGATTTTTTTAAATACTAATGAAAGCTTTCATCAACCCGCACAAAAGTCCTTTTGTATTTAAATCGATTTATTACGGATTTACCGGGCATTGTTTGATGCTGGGCGTGCAAATTTGGAAATAAGCTGGTACTCCAATGAGCAACACATAAACCACGATTTTGTGACGTAACCTTTGCCCCTACCAAAACTATAGAAGACACCGGTTTTGTAGGGAATTTAATAAGGAATATTTTTGCCATTGAGATATTTTGTCTATCTCAAACCAATTTGGAGATATTCGATAACAAACACCTTTGGGCAGCCATTTTCCAATATAGCGGCCGAAGCTCCAGTCCGATTGTAGGGGAGTTTTAGTATGTTGATAAGTATTATATATGGAAGGTCTCTGCAAAAATTCAGCAACATCGCAGTTTTTTTTCCTCCAAACGTCAATATACGATCTTATTTGACAGGATTAATGTACAAAACAGACCAAAAATTAGATAGTTTTAAATTGGTGGCCGCATAGCTCAGTTGGTAAGAGCATAGCCCTGTAAGCTAAGGTCCCGGGTTCAAACCCCGGTGTAGTCACTTTTATAATTTCTGTCTAAAGTACTAATATATATATATATATATATATATATATGAAAATATATGTTTTGAGGTAAAACTGCGTGTGATGATTTATAATAAAATAATATTTTATTACCGACGTTTCACTAGGGTTTCACCTAGCTTTCATCTTTATCTGAGAATGAAACTCGTCCATTAGACCAACTCCGGGAAGGTCCCGTGACAAGAAGTAGGAGATAACATACACCGCTAACATCTGGAGGCTCTCTCACAACTCTCTGTCTAGTCATCTAGATCTGTTTTCCTAGATGGCTGTGTTTTAATTATTGTCATCTAGTACTTTGTTATTCCATTTTGTTTTGTTTTATAACTTGATAAAGCTAGTGAAACCCTAGTGAACGTCGGTAATAAATATTATTTGAATTGAGTTCCATTTTACTACACTG
>JAMZAV010010264.1:0-23194 GCA_024449915.1 Sweltsa coloradensis
TTTAACTTTTTTAAATTTAATACGAATGATTCAATAAGACACTTACCTTTTAGGGGTACCATCTTTCAATCGAAAATGTTAAAATCTGACGGTGCTACTGAAAGGTTCTCTCCGTATAATTCTATACTTTTCTATCTTAATACGTACTGAATGGGTCGTACGACATAAAGTTATACGGCAGACCCAACCTGTAGTGTCTTTCGATCGAAAATATTCCAAGTCGAAATTTTTTATACAGTAAGACACTACCAGGGGTATCTTTCAATCGAAAATGTTATACCTGACGGTGCTACTGTTGGGGTTTCTCTCCCGTATAATTCTGTACTTTTTCGATTTAATACGTAACTGAATGGGTCGTACGACATAAGTTATACGGTAAGACCCAACCTGTAGTGTCTTTTCGATCGAAAATATTCCAAGTCGAAATTTTTTTACAGTAAGACACTACCAGGGGTATCTTTCAATCGAAAATGTTATACCTGACGGTGCTACTGTAAGGTCTCTCCGTATAATTCTGTACTTTTTCGATTTTAAATACGTACTGAATGGGTCGTTATGACATAAAGTTATACGGAAAAACCCAACCTGTAGGGCCTTTCGACGATAAATATTCAAAGACGAAATATTTTATACTGAAAGACACTACCAGTGGTATCTTTTGATCGAAAATGCAAATTTTATGTCGAAAGGGTTATACGCTAAGACCCATCTAGAAATGTGTTTTTTCCGGATGGGTCCCCTCAAAACGAAAAATTTTATACAGAAAGAACCTATTCGGAAGGCTCTTTCTGCGTTAAGATCCCCCCCGAGATGGGTCTTTTAGTATAATTATACGCTACGACCGCACACAGAATACACCTTAGTGTATAAACCGTTATACGGTAACGAGGATTATGTGAAAAAGTATCCCACTGTCGAAAATAGTTATTTTGGAAAGACCCATAAGTTTTAAAATACAGAGGGAGGATTAAAACCTAAGGAGTTTATACGCAACGCCCCCGACCCCGCCACTAGCGCTACCTACTAGAAACATCCTACTATTTTTATTTCTGGAGGACATGCTAATAAAAAATAGACATATATCTGAGAAATCTAGATACCTTTGCACTGCATTTGATAAATACATTGATCTTTTTCAAAATGATTCCAATACCGATTTTCTTCCTGCAGTTAAAATTCTCCGTCAGTTCCCCTCCCTGACCTTGTATCAGAGGCTGAATGTTTCCCAAGGTTTTAAAATCTGTGAGGTAGTTGTTACTGAAGATCCAATCTCTGGCTCAAGGTCCATTAATGAAAATGGACAAAATGTGTCTTACCTACGCACGAGGAGGATGAGGTGCCGGTAAGTGGAAACTGAGCTTTATAAAATTTATATAGGGCCTACCTCGATTGAGCATTACACTAATCACATCAATTGTGCAATACGTCTTTCCGTACAATGTTTTTCTGCGGACTTCTGATGACGTGATGCGACACTCAGTGTTTTCCCCAGAGCCGGTTTAGCCCGGGCGGTCATTCATTGCCATTCATTGTCACCCGGCATACATTACCTCCCCCCCCCCCCCAAAAAAAAAAAAAAAAACATCTTTGGGGGGGGGGGGGGGGGGGGGGGGGTTACAACACTATTGTAACACAATGAAATTCACCCAAAAACGATAAAAAAAAATTTGCAAGGTAAGTTTTTTCAAAAATTCACTTTAAAAATTTAGATTCTGGTTTTGGTGGTGGTGCCAGGTTGGCAGCAAAATTATTTGATTTTAATGTAGATAGTTTTATGGTGTATAGGCCTATACATATATTTGTATTTTTTAACATTTTTATTGATTATTAAGAGGACAAATAATTTCAAATTACATAGTAATAAAATAGTCCTAGTCATCAAATAGGACTACAACAATTTGTTTCAAGTTGTAGGGCCTAGTAATTGTAAACCTATAGGCCTACTATAAATCCTAGATAATAACCACTTAGAAGAAATAAAATCATCACCTTTATAAGGGCCTATTACAACATATTTTAAAGTTGTAGGTCTACTAATAATTGTAGCAATAGGACTACTACAGTAATTTGCATAGCCTACATACTCCGGAGAAATAATATAGGCATAGGCTACTAGGAAAACGCTCAGTTGGACGCGTTGTTGAGCGAGCACCGGTACGTGCAACATGACCCGAGTACGACATTCCCATAAGGCCCACCACACAGTGTAGGCCTAACTGGATATTGGCATTGTACACTATATACTATTCCAACATCTTTGCATTGTACTAATTCACGTCATGCCTTCTAAAGTGTATCTTTGTATCTTCACTGCCAACCCTCGAAAAATTGCGAGGTAATGGACTCGCCGGGTCTCAAATCCACTCGCCACGAGGTTGGCGCGGCAATCCGGTGTCTGGGGCAAAGCCCCAGCCGCCGTAGGCTATTTCGGCAAAGGCGAAATTTTTTTGAAAAGTACCTCTAGTTAAGTGACCTGAAACACGTTTTTAGGCAAATTTCAATGACGAATAGGAAGCCGATATTGTGATGTAATGACACTCACAAACACTGGACACAAATGATTAATTATTGTCTAAAATCACATGACTTGTCTCGCAAAGCAACTCGATGTATAACACTGATCTGTCTACAACACCAACATGTATCCTGAATTTGCTGCTAATACAAACCTTCCTTTTGTTTGCATGCGACTAGTGCCCAACTGTCCGCCGGCATGTCATAAAAAGGCCCATATCTGTGGGTCGAGGTCTTTGCCCTGCTCATTGTAGTTGGTAAGGTTTGAAGGATTGGAAGGGGGGGGGGGTTCAAAGTGCCGACACTTCATTTTTTCTGTTCCACTAGGACTTGCCGCTGCTCGATATTAAAAAAAAATGTTAGTTTTGATTTGAATTGCTTTGAGGGATTTACCAGTGGTATTGGGACAAGGGATTAAATATGTCAACTCGCCAGGAGACTTTTGTAACTCGCCAGTGGCGAGCTGGCGAGTGGATTTTTCGAGGGTTGTTCACTGCCTCCTTCATTTTTAACATCATTTTTCGAAATTAAGATTACCAATAAGTCTTTAAGGTCTTGACCGATGAGCTGAAAATTTGGAAAATAGTAGAAATGGGTTTTATTATTGACCTGCAAATTTCATGACGATCGGTACATTTTTTTTTATTATTTATTATTTTTATTTTTTTTATTTTTTTTATAACCAACGATCGGATTTTCTTCAAAAACTATACAGCAACCCGCCTAGGTGGTATGTACATGTGTGCAAAATTTCAGGTCGATCAGAGAAACGGTGCGACCTGTATCGAAGCAGTAACAGAAAAAAAAACAAACAAACAAAAAAAAACAGACATTCGAGCCATAAGAGTCGAGTGGAGACGCTCGCTATGCTCGCTCAATAATTTCCATCAAATTAGAAATGGTCTTACCACAAAACCAACTAAAATAAGTTACTTCAAGAGGGCTTCAAAAACCCTTTAAAAACTCCCAAATCAAATCTAGGATTTTCAAAATTTTGCGGGGGCAACCCCCCGGGCCCCCGCATTTTCCTGCCAGGAACACGGTACCGGCAATGTTTTAGAATACCCATTGAATTTTTGTTCCTGGGGAGAACACTGGTCACACTTTCGGACCGTTTTGACGGGTACCTCAAGACCTCTCGGGACTCTGGTTGGACTCTTGCAAAAAAATGCCAAAATTATGGGCATAGAATTACGAATTTGTGCTTAAAAAATGACCCAATGGGTCCCTATACCGGGCAAATTTCATTGCTCCTGGCATGTTTTCCCCCAAAAAATAGGGTGCATAAGTGGAACATTCTAGTTCAGTAAAATCAATTAATACCGGAAATTTTAATTCCCGTCTACTTTTTCCAGAATCAAGACAAACCCACAGACCCAAAATAAAAACAAAAGGGAAAAGAAAATTTAAAAGCATGGGACAACATGTCACCATTTCTCCGAAGCACAATATAGAACTATGGTTCCCCGCTGCAGAAGAATAAAATCGACCCTTTGGACTTTGATGAGCGATGATTGCAGCTGAAGAACCAAAGTTGAAAGCCATCGTCAAGGAAGCTGCAACCGGGGCGGTAGGGAACTTATGTAAAGAAGAAGGCGATTGCAGGGCTGCGGACTGACTTTTAACCCCGACTCCCAGAACTTAAAGAATTTCCCGATGAGGCTCTCATTTAGATTGATGAGAACTCCAAGGGGGTTTTAAAAGCACAATCTTACAAATACCAAAGCTCAGAAACAGGTAAGGACGAATAGCTTTTTTACAAAACTATACTTGCATTAATCAAAGGGAAGCGTGTAGAGTAGACGCGATATTGAACATATAATGAAAAATACGCGAAACAACAATCCTTAAAAAACTTAGGGTTTTTATGATACTTGGGGAAAAAATTAATTTTCCCTACTGGCTAATTAACCAATTTTATCATTTCTCGGGTTTGTGAGTGGAAAAAAAAATACATTTTAACATTGAGATTGCAGAAACTATGCTTAAAAATCAATCTGGTCAGGATAGGAAACATGTGAAAAATTTTGTCAAGCTCCAAAATATGTGTTTGGAGTTTTTTGGGAAAGCCCTGGGATTTTCACAAAAATAAATAAGTAAAAAAACTGTACCCAAGAAAATAATGATTTAGTAAATGATTTTGTACCTAACTTTGAAAATGAAATTGAACCTATTTTTCAAATAAAATTGAACCCCAATTTGAAAGTGAAGTCAAACCCTCGCATTCAAGTCGATGTAAAACCCAAACCCCTTTTTTTGCATCTAAATCTGAAACGGCCGAAAAGGAATTTTTGATTTTTTGGATGAAATGGAAAAACCTGCTGAGGACATTGCGCCAACTGATTTTGAAGAGAATTTTCCCTTCCGGATTTTTTGATCAAGCAGATGATAAGGTTTCCGTTTTTAAAGATATTGAACCCAAGAAATGATGTTATAAAAAAACAAAATATTGAGGCCACATTTCGGGATAAGAAAACAGAAAATGACATTCTGTTATCGGGGATAAACCAAAGAATTTTTGGGATGAAAAATAAGACAGTAGATACTGTTATCGAGATGAACCAAAAAAATCTTTGGATAAAATAAAGACGTACTGTTATCGATGATAACCCAAAAAAAAAATTTTTGGATGAAAATCAAGCCCGGGGACTGTTATTGGGATAAACCAAAAAAAATTTGGATGAAAATCAAGACAGTAACCCCAATCAGAAAGAGTGCTAAAAAACCAGAGCAAAAACCAAAGAAGACAATTCCGAAGTAAAGAAAACTCGAGGAATGGGATGAAAAAAAAATAGCCCAAAAGTGACAGCAAGGGTTTTGTAGGGGGGTCTATCGTAAGAGGAGAGAATTTTCCAGTGGCAACCGTCTTGGTGGTTTAAAAAACCGGTGAAAGGGGAAAAAGAAATTTTACACGACCTTGCCGAGCGGGCCCGTTCGGACTTTGGATAAAAATTGATGCGGATGACTCAAAACGTGTTGTCCTGAAATTTTGGGATCCCAAAAAAAACAATGTAGACGGGGTGTTTTATCACTTAAAGTTTCGATTTGGATCAACTCGTGGGGGAAAATAAAGCAACTACAAAGGATGTCCCAGAAAAATTCCCACACCAAAATTTGTTCGATTCAATTGCATGTTCTTTTGCAGCGGATTCACAAATGATTTTAAAGGTGGGCATTTTTTTAAACAATAACCCTTTTTTTTACTTTCAATAGGGTATGTTGAGGGTTGGGTTTGTAAATTTGTTTTGGTTTAGGTCGGGGGTTTGTAAAAAGCAAACCGCCCCTTGACCCTTTACGATGGACATAGTTTTCGCAAACCAAAATTTTAAAACCAAATCATTAAAAACTTTTGTAAAGTCAGTCATTTCCTAAAATAATTGGACCCCCCGCCAAAAACCCGGAACCCCTGCATCAGAGTAAAGCGCTTGCGCTCAGTAGGCCTACATGGAATGGGCCGAGAGTTGTGTAAGTGGACAATTAAACATAATTGTGAAAGATTAGACATTTGTTGAATTTTTTTCTTTTTAATCAAACCTTTGGGGGTAGGCCTAATCTATATAAATAGCAAATTTTTTTTTTAAGGGTTTTAAAAGTTGAGAATTTTGCATGGCCAAAAATCGGTAGTCATAGGCCTCTTGGGAAAGGAACTTTTTAAAAAAACGAGTTCCATTCTTCCGGAATTTTTAAGAAACTTGCCCTTTTTTAGGGTTTATGAACTTTTCGGGATAAATTCATATTTTGGGAAAAATTTGGAATTGTCTATTTTGCACTTAGCCCCATTTTTCGTTTCGTTAAAAAACAACCTTGCGTTTGTACATTTTATTTCATATCATACATGTATCAATGATTCATATGCCCCTTTCTGCTCACCGTGTATTATATTGTATTAGTAGTTTTTAGAGCGCTTTAACAGCAAAATTTATTTGCCCCTCCAAGATAAAAAAATTTCTATAAGTTTGAGTTACCCCCATAATACTTCTTTCCAAGGGGGGAACGTATGGGGTGAAAAGGGGTGGAAGGCCTGTGCGGTCAGAACCGCCAAAGCAATGGGGGGGGTAGGGTTCCCCCCACGGTGGTCGTTTTTGTCTGTCTCATCCGCCCCGTTTGTCATTGTCGTCCCCGTGGGGGAGGTACCGGTAGTCAATGAGAAGGGGAAATTTCCCCAACGACGACCAGATCGCCATTAGTTTTAGGAGTAAAGCCCCCCTACTCACGGGCCAAACCCAAAAATTTGCGATTGGACTTTGAGGGCCCCCTCTGCTCAGGGGCCCTATGACATTTATATGATTGCAAATTCACGTCGTGACTCCAAATAGTTAGGAAGGCGAAGCTAATAATAGCTATTGAATATTTTTAATTATCATTTTTATCCCTAATTAAATATTTAATACTAGCATTAAGGCCCAATAGCAAGCTATTCCTTTACAGTTTTTGGGACTCTGCAGGGCATTAAACATAATGCACATTACAAAAAAAAAATAAAAGGGTATTTTTTAAAAGGAACTTTATTTTATTTTTTTAGGGGGAACTTGAACTTTTTAGGGGTTGGGAAAAGGTGTAAAAAGGGAAATTGAACTTTAAAAAAAGTTAATTTTTAAATTGAGAATTGAATCTTTTAAAAAATTCCTTTTGAAAAGGGAAATTCCCCAAGATGTTGGTAGTGGCCCAGTTAACAATTTTAAATAAAAAAAAAATAATAGCTTTTGGTAAATACAGGGTGGTTTCCAGCATTTGTTGATATTATGTCTATTTTAATTGAGAAATTGGAAAAATAAAAAAATTATAGGGGGCCTAGGAAGGCCTAGCCTTAGTAGTAAAATTTTTGGCGTATATAGGGCCCATTGAAATATCCCCCAAAAAAAGAATAAATAGGTTCTCCCCCAACCTCTCCCATGTAAAACCCACTTTTAGAAAATAATTCTAAAAAAAGTCAACTTAAAAAGCATCATTGTTTGTCCTCAATTTTTGTTCATATTATGGTGGAGTGGCCTGTTGGATTATTTTGGTTTTTGTCAATTCTTTGTTTTCTCGCACTAGGGCTCAAATCTGAATGCACAAACGAGCCTAGAGGGCGACATCGGGGCAGCGGTCGCAAGCTGTGGGGGTATGAGACCGCAAACATCAGCGACCCGTACATCCCAAAAGGTGGCGGCTTCGCCCCCCTCGGAGCTGGGAAAGGGGGTCAACTCGTGTCCCCCAGAGCGTTTTTCGGATATCGAGGGTCGGCAAAAAAAGGGGGGTCGCAACTAAAATCCCGTTGACCTTGGGGCTGGGCGACAGCAATTGTGGGAAGGGGGAAATCACACTGAACCTTGTCAATGTCGGGAAGGTGCAGGATGTGCGGGAGTAGACGGGGCAATGTTGAATCATGAAATTATATTTAATTGCTTTTATAGTAGTTAAATTAGGTTTTAAAAAATACACCCAAAAGTAATATATATTTTTTTGAGTTGAATCACAGGGAAAAACAATGATTGATTTTTTGTGGGTTTGGTGGTTTTCCCACTGCGTGCTAACCTCTACAAGTATATTTATTTCCCCATTCAAATAAGCAGTGGATAGTGCCAAAGATTGTTTTGCTGTTTTTCAATGTTAGTGTGTGAGGGTAGTTTTCTGAATTTTTTTAAACACAAGCCATCCCTCCATATTGATGCCCAGAGATCTTGGTTTAACACACTTGATAGACACTTGTGCCTTTTTCGACTAGTTTTCATCTGCTACTCAATTTTGGTGTGTTTGGGTGATTTCTTATATTAATGTTAACATCTTCCATTTCTCTCAGGTAACTCATTTTCCACGTAAAATCTGGGGACCG
The DNA here is from genome assembly GCA_024449915.1 of Sweltsa coloradensis. Classification (NCBI taxonomy): domain Eukaryota; kingdom Metazoa; phylum Arthropoda; class Insecta; order Plecoptera; family Chloroperlidae; genus Sweltsa; species Sweltsa coloradensis. The sequence continues at coordinate 8,330 of JAMZAV010010264.1, forward strand.
CCTTGGTCAAGAAACGAGTATGACCAACTCATCTTCGAGACCCCTGAGGGTCGTACCAAGCGTTCTGCACCCCACGGGTCTAGGCGGGCCCCAAGAGGTCACGTGGGAAAACCTGTGTCCAAGAGATGGCCAAGTTTGCGGGTGGCTCACTTGGAGGGATGTCCAATCCCTCATGCCCAAAGATCGTCAAGGTTGTACGCGCGGGCGACAAGTAGTCGCCGGCAGTAAAAACGAGCTTTCAAGGAGCGGGGTAAAAAGTTTCCTGTCGCAAGGGACAAGCATTGACGTTGAAAACATGTGACTTAAAGGAAGATTCGGTGAGTAATTTACATGCTTTTTGTGATTTTTACCTTTTCTACTAGTACAACATTCCACTAATTTATCACTTGGTTTCCTATGGGCAATAAGGATAAAAGGGGGGATTTACAAAGCTTAGGGCCTTATGGGAAAATGTGATGTGGTCAGCTAGTTGAATTAGAGTGGGACGATTACGATCCCTGCACGTTTTTGCCGATTTGAGTGAATCGGAAAAAGATCGGGGTTTACCCTTATTAGGAAAAAAATTGCCGATTATTTAAACGCGTGATTTTTTAAAACGGAATGGGAGCGCTGTTGGTTGTTGGCGGAAGCACACATCAGTTCAAGGTGATTCCTGCTCGACGAGTCGACCAATAGTATCGAAAATCGAAAATAAAGCATATCGACTTATCGGGCCCCTTTGAGCCCAAATTATGCTTGCCATGTATACAATGCCTCGCTATTTTTTTGAATACATAAGTGTTTTAATCTGTAAGGTTTTGAAGCAAAAAAATGTCAAAAAGGATGTGTGGCTAGTAGGGCCCTACCAGGCGAAAGGGCTAGGGCCAGCTAGGTAGGATGTAACTTCCGGGCACGACGGGGTTTATACCCAGGCCCTACCCCCGGGCTCAGGTTTTTTGATCCCTTGGTCCATGATAAATAAAGCTTTTTTTAATGATACTGAGCCCTTAAAATCAGTCCAGTGAGATTATGTTTAAAGGGCCCAGATCAGTGGGACTCAAAATGCGGCCCCGGGGGCCCCGTGCGGCCCCCCTTCCAAAATTTCGGCCCCGGTTTTGTGTGTTTTCTCTAAATGTTCCCATTTTTGTGTTGGTTCGTGATGAAAAATTTCCCAACAAGTAAAAGTTTTAAAAAGTTCTGTAACTTCAGTTTACCAAAGGCATTACTCTCGCTAAGATGCAATTTTTCGTCTTTGTATTTTTACCTAAAAAATTTTGCTTTACATGTATTCAAACCCCTGTACTTTAGGGAGGGGGAGGTACGGCCTAAGCCAAAAAGGGTCGTGTCTTTATTAGCAGTGTACAAAGCAGAAACCCCGTTACTGCGCGATCCGTGTTTATTTTTCACTGAAAAAGTCAGGTTTTAAATTTAAAATGTGCAGAAAAAAGGGGGTTAGAAGATGAAAATCAAATTTTTTTCAAAGTTTTGGGAAGAGGAGTTTGAAGAATTTCCATGGTGTTATTAATTTTGTAGTTAGCTAGTTCAGGTGGAAACGTGTTAATTTTGGACGGCATCATTTTCGAAACAATCATTTTAGGACAAATTTCCCCAAAAGGGTCCTGATTTGGAGACAAAAAGACACAAGCATCGTTCAAAATTTGGTTTAAAGACAAACAATTATTAGCAAACAACCCGTAATTTTATTGTCCTCAAAAAAATAATACTGCCCCCTCTTTTCCCCCCCCGCCACAAAAACATATAGGCATACTTGTGTTTTTTTAAGCGGCCCCGCTATACTTGGATTATTTGAAAAATGGGCCCTCGGAAAAAAGTTTTAGTACCCTGGCCCAGATCCTTTTGGTTCCCAGGCTTTTTCCCAGTCTGTGTATCAGTACATCCCAAATCTGCTTAGCCTAGGCTTATGTGAGGGAAAGCAGATCTTTGGGCTTGGGGGCAAAATTTTCAAAAAAACAGGGGCCCAGGCCCACCTTGAAAACCCAAACCCAGGAGCCTACCATGTTTGGGGGTTTAAAAAAATTGTCTCGATCTGAAAAGGTCTAAATGTAGCCTAGGGGCCCAGGGCCTAAAACTAAAATTTAAAAAAAGGCCCAGGGCTGGGCCTAGCAAAATAATCTGGGGACAAAGGGCCCAGCCCCCATCAATTATCTAGGGTCTATTTAAGGTGTGGGCCATGCTAAACATAATTTAATAAACGGTTGAATAATCGCCCAAAACGTAATCGGATCGGTTTTTAATAAACGTAACGGGAATCGGATCGGCCAATTAAGAATGTCCCATCTTAGAAAAACAAAATGACATAAAAAAGTGTATATACTGGGGGCTAGGCCCCTAATGTTTTTTCCCAAGCCAGACTTTAGTTTTTCAAGTCTTTATAAATGTATAGTATGTTTAGCAGACTAAACCAGCTTGTTATGCATGTTATATTCATGATGCTTTCACAGTTCACAGCTCAATGAGTCAATGGGATTTCAATTTCATATAGTAGACTCAGGCTGCTGGGACATTTACTAGAATATCTATTGTATGAACTACACTAGGTCGGGTTCTTTTGTCCATCAATTTTTACACCTTTTGCACTTTTGAAGAAATAAGCGTTCTTTTGTCCAGGTGTTATTACAGTATTTCTTCCAAAGAGGTGTTCTTTTGTCCAGGGGGTAATTACAACTTTTACACTTTTTGCACCTGCCTCTTGAGGAGGTGTAAAAGGTGTAACTATGGAAATTCGCACCAATTTCAAAAGTAACCCTGTTATAATGTGCGATTGTTTAATAAATAGAAGATAAAACTGGTAATAATAAAATAATATGGAAAAGAATAATTGTAGAAAATGCACAAAGCTGTGTTATTGAGTGAAGATATCTTATGAAAGTGTTTCAATTGAATGACAGCTGGCAACATAACCTCAAAATTTGCTGCCAAATTACAACAAAATCGTTCTTTTGTCCACCCGTGAAATATTACCACCCTTTTTAACCCAATTTCTGATTCTGTATTTTACACATAGGTGTAATTACCACAATTTGAGGTGGACAAAAGAACAAACCTTATGTAACATTTTCAGCTGGTGTAAAATTTTCGACAGTTTGACACCTGTAGGTTCACAGATTAAATGGTAAAAAAAGGCCATCTCTGGCAATTTTAAAATATAGGCGTAGTGGTGATGTGAAATTTATAAACACTAAAATCTGCACAACTGCCATTATTTATTTTTTATTGAGTTTGTTAATTTTATTATAATGACTTGGATTCCTTTTAGCTATTCATTTTTGAAATAGCATGAGCGTGCCTAGGTTTTCATGATCGATATGTTACTAGTTATTACGACATCATTTGACTCATGATAGCATGTTCAAAAGCAATCATCAAATGAATCATTATGAAACAATGGTAGCCTAGTATTGCACATTTTAATTGACTCATGCACACCTGAACTTCGGGCTTAGTGCATGAATAACCTAATCATTTGATTATGTCATCATTCAAGATAGATTAGCCTATGTATGTATGGCCTTTAAACTATTGTTTCACTCAAAGTCATATCCTATCACTCAGCATTTTGTTTAGAAATTGAATAACACAGGTAACACAGAAAGGATTTTTGGGTTGCTAATTTTAGGCCTATCAAACAATATGCGTGATATCCCTAACTAATTACCTCGGTGTGGTAGAAGGTCGAATGATTATGAACTTATGTCGGGTCGGGTACTCTGGACCCTTATTCTCGAAATTCGTAAAAGTTCCCACTCATGTGAGTGAATTCACACACATTGCGATGTGTGAGTCACAAAACGCACCAAATGCTATTCTCGAGATAAAATTGAGATGGAATTCCTCCACTCACAAAGTTCTCACTGGGACCCTGCAACGAGGCTAGCCAATATTGCCCCGCGAACCCCTAACCAATAGGATTCAAATAGTTTGAAAACAGCTGTTTCACCCAGCCAGTAGCAACCCTCCCTTAGCTCGTGTAACGGGACACAGTACACACACAATAGGTGATGTTGATGCACTTGTTGTCGCTAGGAGGACCCAGTTGAGTTGGTTCCTTGTAGGCTACCCAGCGCATCACGAAATAACATTAATAAAGTGAAGTAAATACTAAACTGTGTACACCCTGCATGCAAAATATTTATTTAAAATACTGTGTTGACTACGGTTAGGGTATTGTAATATTAAGTACATAACAAAATATTATGTGATGCATTTTGTGGTTATGTGGCTTGTTTACATCCCGACAGTAGGAGTAGGAGCCTAGGGTAGGCTTGCGCGTAGGAAAATAGTTCAAAGTTGTTCAACATTTTATTATGTCTATGCCCTTATTGATGATACATTTCACTTAAAATTATAATCTAACCAATATTAAAGAAGTGTACGCATGCTATTTTATAATATATATTACGGCCCAATTGATTTGTGAGAAAAGTCACAAGGGTTTTCAAACGTGACAGTAACTTCGAGTGAGTGAGTGAGTACACTCATAAAACACGCGAAATCGGGAGTCAAGAATAGCAACCAGCCGTCAGTGAGTGAACTCACATCACACGCCCATTTCACGCCGTGAAAAGCCAGTGAGAAAATTCGAGAATAGGGGTCCTGATATTTAAACTATGTAGGCCTACTACGTAATATTTAATATTAATATTACTAATGGTCTGAGATGGGATCTAACAGCTTACCATCGAAAAGTGATGGCTGCTGAATTTCTTGATAAATAAATAAAGACAAATCTGTACAAAACATAGAACGTTTTGACACCAACCCTCCACCACCTTCAGTGTTCTGGCCACAGGCAGGAAATATCCCATTCGGTAACACTAGGGAAACGCCAAAGTCGTTGTTAAACGAGGGAGTGAGTGAGACAAGTGTTAAGTACCCGGGAACATCTCCTTTACCTAAGGATCTAGCCCAGTATGAGGAATGATACCGGGTACTCAACACATGGCTCACTCACTCGTTTAACAACGACTTTGGCGTTTCCCTAGATATTTAAATTGAACATTTGAAATGCGAATCGTGTTCAAAACGTATTAGCGTGAAACATTAACAAATTTCCAAGATAAAACAAAATCACCTAAGTTTTTGGATGAGCGTAGCGAGCGTAGCGAGCGAAGCGAAGATTCCATTTCACTACACTGGAGAAAAAAATCCGGAATGTTTTTTTTTTTTTTTTTTCTTTCTTTTTTTTTTTTTTTTTTGTATTTTTTTTCTGTTTGTTAGCACGATTCCGGCTAAACCGATACTCCGATTGCGATGAAATTTTATTGAGACCTTCGAAATCTCTTAACTTAGAACTGCCACGTTTTGTGAGCGCAATAGAATAAAAAATTCTCATAAAAATTGCAATTTTACGATTTTTTTCGATTTTTAAAAAATTTCTTCGATTTATAATACCTACACGCTTTGTCCGATTGTAATGATTTTTTCACAGAACCTTTATTTTATGAATTTATATATTCGTGGAAAATTAAAGCGCAATCGAAAAATTATTTCTCATGAAAATCGCAATTTTACGGGGGTTTTCTATTTTAAATCAATTCTTCGACTTATAACACCTACATGCTTTATCCGATTGTAATGATTTTTTCACAGAACCTTAATTTTATGAATTAATATATTTGTGTGAAATTTGAGCTCAATCAAATAATTATTTCTTATGAAAATCAAAATTTTACAATTTTTTTCTTTTTTAAAATTACGATTAATTAAAAAAATTAAGAATTAAAGTTTATTTTTTATTTATTTTAAATAATTTTTAAAAAAATCTTCAACTTAGTAATGATTTTTTCACAGAACAGAAAATCCGCATACACATGGCAGCTCAATGCACCAATTACGCTCATCCAACAACGCGGCGGGACGTAAGCGTTTTTCCTAGTGGTGGAGTTACTACAATGGGCTTAATAAAAGGCTCAATGAGAGATGTGATGTGTAATAATATACATAAGTTTAAAACTGAATGTAGGGAATAATATGTTATTTATTAGAGAGATTTGGTTAAACCTATCCTTGTTTGCATTGTTTCAATTTATCATGTTGTTAGACCTGCATGGTTTGTATTTTTTAATCTTGTATTGTATATTACTATGTACCGGTACCTATATGTGTATGTAATAGCAGCAGCTTGCTAAATAAATCAATATATTTATTTGTTAATTGTGACTAGTATTTAAAATTTATACATACCAAAAATAAAATAAATGAGTACTCCATACCTTCCATAGCAAATTTTGGCAAAACCACTTTTTTGGGGCATAAATGATTTACACGCACAATTGCCTCTCCATCATTAATTGGTTGCATATAGTATTTTGTAATATTTGTTTTTGGGTCGTCTGAAGGGGTAAATATAGATTTTCGAAGAAATTTCCCAAAGGGCAAATTAAAACGGTTTTAAATACCCAGGCTATTTTGGGGCCTAAATTTTTCTAGCATTCCCCATGCCTATCTAAAAGTTATCACAAATCATATTCAAGTGTACCTAATGAGTCAAATACAAACATTATAAAAAAGTTATTAAATTTTACTCATAATTTTCCTTGAGAGCCCTGCAATTTTTCGTTCTCCCGAGAAATATGGGCAAAACGATTGATTTAAAATGATCTTGCGGGCCCTGAGTCTGGCGGCTGTAAAACACTATTTTTCAGTACAGGAATAGCATAAACTAAAATTTTTATCAACAGCAAGTTCTAAAAAAGTCATGTATAGTATTCAGTTTTTCACTATTGTTCTATTTAAAATTTCTTTAAAAACTTCATCCACATAACATGAAAAGGGCTATAGTGTGGGTTAAGGTGCACCATACTGAAGTTAAACCCCAGAGGCTTTTGGGGAAATGGTGAGGTCATGAAAATCTGCGAGGCGGGGAGTTTTTCTCAGGACAGTCGTGTGGGGAGTCGATGTTGGGACGTGGGTGTGATCGGGTTTGGACCGGGGGACTTTTAGCAGTCGTATGGCAGGAGGGGAACAAGCCGGGCCAAAGCCATGCATTGTTTTTTTTAATATTGTACTAGATAGCGTGAAATGTATCCGCTACTCCAGTAATTTAAAGTTAAACTTCCAATTTCAACGGGTTTATCTTTTAACAACATGGTGACAAGTGATTTTTTTTGTTTAAAAGTTGTTTTCGAATCATTTGCTGAACCAAATTTGGCTTTTGTCGTGAAACAAATATTTTCACGTGCACTATTCTAGGTGGGGCCCCCAGGGGCCGCAGCCAGCCGTGGCGTGCTACACACTCGGCACCCCTTATTAGAAGGGAGAGTGGGGGGGATTTCGAGGTGTACCCAGCTGAAACGTGTTGAACTTGAAAACTACAAAATCGGGGGATTTAGGTACCCGACAACCAAAATACCCCTTTGGTTGGGGTACGAGCATTCCTTCTTGGTGAAAAAATGACTTGAAACATGTTCAAATTGTTAGCTTAGAGAAAAGAAAGATAGCAAAAATTATCATCTACTTTCTACTACTTACTAGGCCGCTTCGCGAACGCTTTTTCCAGTCACGATGATGGATGAGCTTTTTTAAAAAATATTTCTGTCCAATGATTACATTTTTAAGTGGGATCTCATTACTTTTTTTATAGTAACTTGTTAATTTTTACCAGTAAAAGGCTCATATTAAAACCTTTATTTCTATAAATTTTGAACAGCTTTTTCATTTTTTCTTTCAAAAGGCACTACATCACCATGGCAATCTTTATGCAATGTAAAATATGAACTTGCCCCCAAACCACCCGTTTTGGTCAGAATGGGTTCCAAAAATCACAAAAATAACGTATTAAAAACCGGGGAAAAAATCGTAAAAGTACGATTTCTATGAGAAATATTTCTTCAAATGTCTCTAAAATCGTAACATATATAATTTCAGTGATTTTAATTTTTAAACGTTCCCAAAAAGTTCCATCAAGATCGGATAGCAGTTTGCCAAATATCACAAAAATATCTCATTAAAAATCGTAAAAGTACGATAATCATAAGAATTATTTGATCGATTGTACCCAAAAATGTAGCAGGTCTAAGTTCAGAGATTTCGAAGGTCCCCTCCAATTTTCATTAAGATCGCTATTGCCATTTGCCCCGTAGAGAGCGAACAAACAGACAAAAATACTAACAAAAAAAAAACACCCGAGCTATTTTTCTTGGGGTAACGTAAGTAAAAAAAACAAACAACATAAGTAAAATTGAAGTCTTTCGTTTCGCTCATTCACATAGGTATCACTTATTATTGAATTATTCATTATTGTTATGATTTGTGAAAAAAATGTTTGCCATTTTTTAGTACACACTACACAGACACACTCATATGAACATACAAATAATATGTGGGCCAATACTTATGGTATGCTTGCATCCCTAATACAGGGGTGAAACTAAAAATGGCGGGGCCCATATGCAAGTTGGATTATTGGGCCCTCATTTTATAAGTGTTGAAAACAAAAATTCAGTGCTCTAAGTTTTTTTTATTTCTGGCACTAGAGATTATGTTTGTCACTTTGTCTTTTAAATTTTATAAGTTTAGATTGTATGTTTTGCTATTCCTAAACCCATTTTTGGATGAGCATAGCAAGATTCCATTCTACTAAAACCCGGAGAAAAAAATCCAGAATGTTTTTTTTTTCTTTCTTTCGTTCGTATTTTTGTCTGTTTGTCCACACGATTCCAGCTAAACCGATACTTCCGTTGGGGTGGAATTTTAAAGGAGGCCTTCGAAATCTCTGAACTTAGAACTGCCACGTTTTGAGCGCAATCGAAATTATTTTTTCATGAAAATCGCAATTTTACGATTTTTTTTTGATTTTTTTAAAAATTTCTTCGTTTTATAACACCTACATGCTTTATCCGTTTTTAATGATTTTTTCACAGAACCTTAATTTTATGAATTTAGGTATTCGTGTGAAATTTGAGCGCAATCAAAAATTATTACTACTCATGAAAATCAAAATTTTACGGGTTTTTTCTTTTTTAAATCAATTCTTTGCCTTATAACACCAACATGCTTTATCCGATTGTAATGATTTTTTCACAGAACCTTAATTTTTTGAATTAATATATTCGTTTAAAATTTGAGTACAATCGAAAAATTATTTCTTATGAAAATCAAAATTTTACGATTTTTTTCTTTTTTAAAATTACGATTAATTAAAAAAATTAAAATTAAAGTTTATTTTTAATTTAATTTAAATAAATTTTTAAAAAATCTTCAACTTAGTAATGATTTTTTCACAGAACAACAGAAAATCCGCATAACACTTGGCTACTCAATGCACCAATTACGCTCATCCAACAACGCGGCGGGACTTAAGCGTTTTCCTAGTATTTCCCATTTAACACCCCTCACAAATAATATGTGGGTGTAAAAACATAAAAAAAGTTCGAGCTAACGGGTATCGAACCTCAACCCTCCGTCTGGTAGGCTAAATGCTTACCAATAGGCCATGCAAGCCACGTAGATGTGGTCCCGATAGCTGCTACTAAACAAATGCTATCGATATTTTAAAAATCACATTTTTATTTATTGTAGGATTAAATCGCAATGGATCTAGTTGATTTTGTTAGCAGTTCTCAATAATTTCGTACCGGATGTCTGTTTAAAATTTTAGCCCAATCTGTTCAGCGGTTCGGCTGATTTTCGACGTACAGACAGACAGACAGATAGACAGACAGAATCACAGAATGAGAACCGTTCGAGTTGAATGGAGACACTCGGTCGTTCCGCTCCCTCGTTTAATAACACCTGCAAAACCAGTACTAATCTCAAATCTAATATGGTACCGGTACACCAATTGTGTGTAACCAATAATTTAGGAAGCTCAAGCAGCTAGTTCATCCACATCTGGTATACTTAAAATGGTTTACTTTGCTCATGTTCACTCCTTCTCATATGGCCTTCTTTTCTGGGGTGCATCCCTCCAAGCAACCAGAATATTCATCTTCCAAAAGAGAGCAGACCACATCTTAGCTGGTGTTTCCAGGAGGTCATATCAACTCAAGTCGTATTGATTGTTAGTGTAAGACTTAAAGTTGACCGAACCAACCCTGTTGCCACCAACATCATTATCGATGAGAATAATGTGTGGTTCGAGTCCCTACTTCCAATGCAGAAGGTATCTGGTTTGAATCCCACTACAGGCAGGACTTTTTTAAACTTTTGAAATGGATTTTAATCCATCACTCCTTGGCATAGGAATGTGGAAGCGATGACCTTGGATCTGTCCTAGCTATGAGGCACAATAAATTTTAAGGTTATATAATTTCATGGTCAATCAGAGTTTGATTTTTTAAATAGGAAATATCAACCAAGTGGATGAGAGCAGGATTCACCATCAGGCGACCCCAGAATCAACTATTTATTCATGTGCTTTGTTGCTCGGATGGCTTCAGAGGCACCATTTACACTATTACCAATCCAAGTGCTATAGAAATAAATGCATATTAAAAAAAACTTGAAAATTAAAATGCTTCCAATGTTTAACTGCTAAAAAAAGCAGGAATTCAAACTGGGGCCTTCTGCATTGGAATTACTGACCAAAGTGACAAATCATATACAGTAAGAACCCTCTTATCCGATCTCCGCTTATCCGATGTACCGTGTTAACCGAGCCGCCAAAAAATTTTTTTAAAAAAAAATAAATAAATAAATAAATAAAGTTTTAAATACGTAAATAAAACATAAAAATAATTACAGACGCCGCGCCGCACTTTTTTAAATGTACTCGCATACATTTGAAGGCATGCCTTACGAGTGAGTGCAAAGAAGATAGATCGGCGATATATCTCGACTTTCGAGCAGTCTGCATCAGTTCACTGAGCATATAGAGTTCAGTGGTCAGTGTGCGTCGGGCGCATCGCCGGTAAGCGTCAGTGTTACTGAGCATATAGAGATCAGTGTGCGTCGCGCGCCTGCGCGTGCGCATACGATCCAACCATCTCATCTCACACACAGCTGTTCAAAGATGGTCGTTGTGGAACTAGATGCAATCATGTTTCAACCGATTCACGAAATTCGTAATCACGACGCATTGAATTGTTATTCCTGGGCTTATCTTATTTCTTTCCCAGATTTCATCTAGCGTCAAGAGCTTCAGCGCGTGGCATAGTAGTGAAAGGTTTTCCCACATGAGAAAGAGAGCAAGGCCTAGGCCTAGGCCTATGTTTTGCATTCTAGGCCTAGGCCTACTGCGTCGAGTTTAGGCCTAGACATACGTTTTTTATTACGACATGTAGGCCTAATTGTGTACGTGTGTTTGTGAGCTTGATTTACAAGCTATTAAATCATTTAGAATACCCTGTATGAAGTGTATCGTGTGTATTTTATGTTCCTTTATCCATTACATGTGTCATATATCATTTTACCATATCAGGCTATGCTACGAGAGCAAATAAACCAATGAACCGCGCCATCCGAGTTTTTCGCAAATCCGAGGTGCCCCCGGTCTCATCCAACTTGGATAAGAGAGTTCTTACTGTACTACTAATAGTAGACGAAGGTAACGGATCAGTATTGAATCTACAAAGTAAATATACTACTATTATAACTTTGCAACTTGTCGACCAAATTTGAAAGTATTTTTTGTTCTTCTGCCTTCAGAATAATCAAATTTGCCACGTTGAAATCTGGAGCCGACCATGGCTAAAGGAGACTCGTGTCCTCAATGCTTCGTGTAGCCCATTAGAAACTGTCGCAAAAAGGTCCTTGATTGGCGGTGGAACTCATGACATTCACATTGGACTCTTTCGTGACTTTGTGGCGAAGCATGACAAGCAATATTCCACCGAGGTCGAGTATAAACGCAGGTTCCGTATCTTCCGAGCCAATATGAAGAAGGTTGAAGCACTCCAACAAACTGAGAAAGGAACTGCTAAATATGGTGCCACACGATTTGCAGATCTCACAAGTAAGTTGGTTTGCTATCAGTTACACCTTTATTTTTTTCAGTAATACTAATCAAATGCCTACTTTGTACATGACTAGTGCATTAGTAGATTTGTTTTTGTTGACGCCTACTATATTCTGCTTTCTCAACATGTTTGTTGTTGGCCGTGCTTCAATAATGTGTTTTGAATCGTAGGTAAAGAATTCAAAACATTTCATCTGGGTTTAAGACGCGACCTGAAAGTGGCAGATCAACCCCAGTTGCCAACAGCTAAGATCCCAGATGTGACATTGCCTCCCGAGTTTGATTGGAGACATTACAATGCAGTGACACCAGTCAAGAACCAGGTGAGATGAGGGTTACTCTTAAGGCTATTCCAGAGCACTCTTACCGATATTTTGAAAGTCAACGGGAAATGGCTAAAAGTTGGTTGGATGAAAGATAAACACAAATTGCTAAAAGCGCGCCGAGAGGCCGCGGCCAGTATCCCCGGTTAACACACCTTTGTCTCTGGACTAAGTACAAGGGAAAATAATTTTATGAAATAACTTTTGATGAACGATTTTTTTCGTGTTCCGGTTCAAAATCCTTTTTTGTACCATGTGCTAAAAAAATTGCTCATCGAACATTATTTCAGAAAATTATTTTCCCTTATACTCAGTCCAGAGACAAAGGTGTGTTAAAGCAATAACAAAAAAAATCAAAGTAAAAAATTAAATACTATTGCATCTAGAACAGGGTTGCCACCAAGAAAAAATAAAAATCCTGTTTGAGCACATCAAAAATCCTTAGAAATCCTAAATGAAACACCCAAATCCTTAAAAATCCTTTTAATGCCTAAATGTACCAATTTTGATATGATATCGATCAAAATGTAATTGTTGTAAAAAAAATTGAAAATATATATTTTTTTAAAGTAGGCCTATTTTTAATGATTTGAGGCCAAATAGGGTTGATAAGGTATCACCATAAATGAATTGTAACTATTTTTACGATCTCACAACCGCGTTTTATGACCCGGCACCTCCACCATATGCACCAGCCAGGTTAATTTAATTTAGACTACCTACCCGGCACCTCCACCAAAATTCCGAAATTTTGCATTTTTGGTGTAAACTTTTATATTTATACATCGAAAATATTTCCACTTATCGATTCGCATTGGAATATAGATTTTTTACACCAGCCCTAGTTAAAAACGGCGTAAAACGAAGAACAAAAGAAATTTAGATTTTTTATTTTTATATATTTTTTTAAAAGACGTTAATTGGAATAAAAATCCCTCGATTCGTTTTGCCCCATCAAAATCCGTTAAAACGGATAAAATCCGTAAAAACGGCAACCCTGATTCTAGAACATTCATTTTCGTATTTACCCAAAATTTGCATATTAATGGCCAAAATAGGCCTAGAGCTTTTGTCCAGTCCAAAAAAAAGTTATTTTATCTATTTTTATTCAAGTTCATCTTTCATCCAACTAACTTTCAGCCATTTTTCTTTGACTTTCAAAATATCGGTAAAAGTGCTCTGGAATAGCCTTAACTTAAGTTTTTATTAGTAGGTACTCGCATAGGCCTAATGAAGTTGAAGTGTTATCTTTCGGAACATTATTGACATAGGTATGTGGTCGAGAACCACATTTATGCAATTAATGGTCCTACCTATAGTTTGACCACTAACATTAAAAAAAAGTATGTTCTACTATACTAGCCTACTACCTAGGACGCCTATGTATATTTTTTACAAATCTTGCACATAATGACTACAGGCTACACTCAACATTTTTAATTCAATATTTTTTATTTTCCCCCTTTTTGCATAAATCCAGCAGGCCTATCAATAACTGAGGGACTATCTCAAGCTCCCTTTTGATTCTACGACAATTTATTATTCCACTATTTTCTATTTATTTTTTCCTAATTATCTGTTTTTCACTTTAAAACTCCTTCTAAAGTATGTACCAAATTATAAGTGTAAACCTGTTGACTGATAGAATGAACTGCTTTGCCTCTAGGGTATGTGCGGTTCGTGTTGGGCCTTTTCTGTGACTGGCAATGTCGAAGGTCAATGGGCATTGCGCCGTGGAGAGCTGCTCTCCCTCTCTGAACAAGGTAGGCACAAGAGTAACAAATACTACAGGACATATGCTGGCTGCTGCAGTGGCTTATGCCCAAATTGTACAAGCGGTAGGCCTACATTGTAATTGTTTTTAGTATACTTTTAGTTACTATGTGTAGCTGTAGCCTACTCTAGGAGTCAATAGAATAGAATATAATGTTGGAACATAATTAAAAAAATGTTTATAATACCGTATTGACCCGAATATAGTACAGTCTCGCATATAATACGGGTAGTGATTTTGAGAAGAGAAAACAAGAAAAAATACAAAAAATACAAAAATAATGAAGCTGACAAAATAAAAAATAAAGTTTTATAACTTGATTTTATACCTTAGTTTGGCAAGTATTTTTCCTTATTATTAATGTTTAGGCCTAGGCCTCGGACCTCACAAGTCTACAACCTAGGCCCTACGCGTGTAAAAAGTAAGCCTAGGCCTAGGCTACGTGCTAACGGCAAATCTGATTCTTCTTTTGTATGATCATGCTTACTAGCCTACGTAATTTATTATGATTAGAGATGTGCAAAAATGGTGACAACGAAATTCGCGATTTTTTTTTAAAGTTGCAATAATCCCTCAAATCAGTTTGCACATGAATCGTGATTGAATTGTATCAATTTCTAATTCGCGAATTTTTGTGATATTTTAGTTGATACCGCGAACTAGAGGCGAAATAAGCAATTGTGTCTTTAAACGCGAATTAGGTCACGAAATTTAAGAAATAAAAAAATTCAAAGTTTGGTGGAGTGCCGGTCGAAGTCGAATTAAATTAACACTGGCTGGTATTGTGGGCGCGGTCTCACGCGACGTAGATCGTAATATCGTTTGAACGAAGTAAGTCAAATACTATTCCATATGCCATAAAAGCTAATTTC
>JAMZAV010010265.1:0-21972 GCA_024449915.1 Sweltsa coloradensis
ATTCGTGTAGAGAGAGGAGGGCTACTGTCGTGTTTATTACTACAATAAATACAATCACACATAATATACTGACAATTGGTCTTTATTCGGCCTCCTGCCTACGTAACCTCTCTCATGTCAACAAATCAACACTGGCTAGGACTAGCCTAGGTTTTGCTGAGGCGTATGCAAGTAGGGCCTAGGCCTAACTTTTATTTATAATACCATGATATTGATATGCCTAGGTCTACATCTAATGCTGAAGAAAAGCCTAGGCCCTAGTCCTTAGTAGCCTTATTCCAAGTAGGCCTAGGTCTAATCTCAATAACAGTGCTAGGCCCCAGGTTTAGACTTCAACGGCGCCATGTACTTTCAGCTCTTATTTTAATTTTCCTATCGTTCACGTTTTCATTGTTTAAAAGTTTAAACAAACAAAATATGCTATTGAATAAAATTACTTGAAATAGGCCCTAAAACCATTGATTAAAGAAGGAATGGTAAAACAATACGTAAACAAACAATCGAGGAAGCATACAGATTTGACAATGCAGAGCCTGCTATACATAGTTTATTTCAAACACCGCCACGGTCTTAGGGCAGGGTCCACTAGATACCTAACAAGCAGCTCGGAATAAGTATCTAGTGGACCCTGGTTTTGGGGGTTAGTGCAGTGGCGCGATCTGCGTGGAGCTTTGCGTGAACAAGCCAATTCAAAGAGGCCTACAGACAATCACCCTGAAAATGTATAGCATACATTTTTTTTTAAAGGAAAATTTTGCATTTAAGACTGTTGGCCGAGCTCGAGAAAAACAGGTTTTATACGCAGAAATAGGTTAAGTCTGGATCACTTGGAACTTGGAAGCTATTGTTTGTCCTATCTATCGCCAAAGGGTTGTGGATTGCAGTATTGCAGACCAAATGTCATGTAAGAATGTGTATGCGGAATCAAAGCACATTTTTCAAATATTAGTCACTTTTTTATCAATTGACCGTAATATAAAACCAAACAGTTCATTTGTAGTAATTTCCCAATTTTGTGTAAGAAACAATTATTTGAAATGTCAAAATGTGCTCCGATAGTGTCATGATATATCATCCTTTCTGGAAAAACCTCCCAAACATGCATATTTTTTAGATGAAAATGAAAGGTTGAAAACCGGTCCAGACTGTATGGGAAATTAACTGAATTTGACAATCAAGCATATTTTAAATGGGCATTTAACATTGTAAAAAAAGTTGGCCCGAGCTCGGCAAACAGTCTTTCGTGTGTTTGTTTGTAGCTACAAATGAAGTAGGTACTGTAGGCATGCCTAAATAGGTCTAGCTACCTCTGCCGATTAAATGTATAGAACTTACTAGGATGGCTGTGTTGTCCGTTCGATGCCACCTGGTTGGACGAGAAACTTGGCTGCTGTCCTATCATACCTGGCCTAGGTGGCATGACCTTCTGAGGGAAAACTGGCGGGCGGTTGAACTGTGGTGGTTGGCCATTGGGTATAGAACTAGGATGATCGAGCCCATCTTTAAAGAGATGATTTAGACACTCGTTAAAAGAATGACTAAATTACAGTAACAGGTTTAGGCCATAGGCCCTTGAGAAATTGTTGTTAGGTATGCTATGTTACCTAACCTTAAACAAGAGTAGCCCTACCATCACAGGGTAGGCCTTATTACTAGTAGGCCTACCAATCCTGCAGTGGATGAGCAAATTAATGTTTAATAATGAGCATAATGGCCAGTAATGAGACCCACATAATATGTAATGTGTCAGAATTATGCCTGTAATCAGTAATCACATTTAATCCTATTATGCATCCAAGTGTCCATGACTAAATAATATTCCCCTTTGAATGAGTATAGGCTACAGAAGGTCAAAAGGGCCATGTCCATCAATGTAATTAGGCCTAACCCCGAGTAGGCAGAGACTATTATTTTGTATGTTGGGTCTAGAACCATTGGCGCTTCTTGTGTACGTAGCCTACCATTACTCAATTAGGCCCGGTTCACACTATTCGTAAGAAATCGTTAAATTGTAAAAGAGGATATTATCCCAACATTTTATTTTTACCACATAATCTGTAGGCTAGCATAGGCCCTAATACTGTGCTAAAATGACCATTTAAAAAATTATATCTTGGAATTGTGATTTTACACGAGTTTTTTTTTAAGTTTTTTGGGCCTAAAATTTGCTAAAGTTGGTGTTTTGGGGAATTTCTTTAATTGGCTTTTTAACCTGCTAATTTTTTGTTCCACACAGATACCAGAGCACTGTGGGCCTACCACCTAAAAGGCCCTTTACAACATCGTGTCTTGAAACTGTGCGCAAATATAGGTAGGTACTCAAACGTCGCAAAAATATGCATTCCAAAAACACACCCCGGTAATTATGCAGAATCACTCAGCGGACAGGAATTACTTTGAAAGGTAATTTAAATGGATGAGCGGTGTTACTTGCATAGTTTGTGGAGGGATTTAAGTCGGCGCACATTGATTTGAGTGTGTTTTTTGGTCATTAGGAAGGTTTTTTCGTGATTTGACATAATGTTAATGTTTACGTTGAGAGAGTGTATTGTAAATTGCAGTTAGGCCTACTATGCAGAGTTTTGTGTATCTACTATCTACCTGTGATTGATGATTTTAAGTTAAGTGCATCTAGTGATATGAAAATGTGTATTTGTGGACTGAATCAATTATTATGTGTGTAATATGAATGTAAATCTAAATTTTTAATTTAGTTTTAAGTTACTGACATGTAAAATACCCCGAACACGCTGTGCAAGAGGTCAGCTTTACAAAAATAAATACAATACAATACAATACAATGTCGACTGGAGCGACGGCGAGGTGGGGGAATGACGTATTGCAGTGCTGGCAACTAAATCCTTTGTATTTTATGGGATTGACTGGTTTTCCTGAGTTAGCGTTTCATCGGAATGAGGTGTGCTTGTAGTTTTGTTGTTGGGTATGAGTTGGGGTCCAGGGGCAGAGCCCCGGTTGGGGGCAACGCCCCCCATTCAGTTGTGCATCGAATTTCATTTTGTATCCCATATAGTAGTTGATAGCACTGGTTTAGTCTGGATTTGAGTTCGAAGATGGCGACGTGTGTGGTAAGGTGGAGGTCGGTGGAGGAAGAGGAGGCTGTTTGTTAAATGTGTTGTTAGTGTATGTTGTTTTGTGTTTTATTTTGTAAACACTTGTGTGCGCCTGTTTAAAAATCATTTAAAATTACTCTGTTGTGGCTGTTTTAGTGTTTATTCAACAAAAAACGGATTAAAAACATCGCTGAGTAACCCTTCACTTTTACCCACACCCCATCTTGGTAGGCCTAATTAGCATATTGTGACCGAACCACTTGCCCAAATTACATAACAAGATAGGCCTAGGCCTGGGCACTAGCCGGTAGGGCCTAAATCAGATTTACAGAAAAGTAGCCCTGTCGAGTACGGCGGGTACGTCAATTAGGCTTATGGTCAATATTTGTGTCAAAATCCTCTAGCCTATAAGGTCACAGGCATAAAAAGCGTCCCCATGTTCCTTTTTTGGGAAATTTTTGCCGATGGGACCTAGCTCGATACCTTAATTTACAGATAGACAAAAAAAATAGAGTCATGGTGGAGGGTGGACCCGGTAATATTCTGTTAGGCCTACTTTCTAGATTCATAACTATGCCTAGAGTTAGTCTGAATGAAATATATTTTTTGACTTTAGCAGGTGAATAGGTTTTTTTGAATAGGTGAACCTTTCATAGGACGTGTTGAATAGTTTTTGTTAGCCATAAGAAATTGTTAGGCCTTAGGGCCTACCTATAAGAGCTTAGTGTATATAACAACAAAATTCTTACGATGGACCAATCAGATGTCAATAATCCTTACGACAAATCAAAAGGGCCAGAGTAAACCCTAACTTTATTATGACAGGCCAATAAAAGTAAAAGATAATTAACCAATCAGAATATCGGATGTCTTATAGGTAGGCCCTACCTACCTAACTAAAACAATTTTTCTTGCGGCGAGTGGGAACCAGCCCTTAAATGGCTGCCAAACGATCAACAAAGTAACCCAACTCCCATTGCCCAACTTTATTGCTAACACTGACCAGTGAGTGGCGTGGCGAACTACTAAGAGTGATCGGTGCCTACAATATTTTAACTACACCCACCCCCTACTTTCGTGGGCAACAAGGGGGTCTGGGGGCGTGCCCCCAGTTTAGCCCCGCAGGGATTTTTTTCAATTTTGATGATCCTAGAATGGATTTGGTGCGTTTTACCAGCAATTAATATGATTTTATAGATGTTGATAGCCTCATTTTTATGTAATGAAATTTAAATGAAATGTCTTAATTTTTTTTTTTTGTGAACTCATAAATTTATCATTTTTTAGTCTTCCACAGTTTAACCCCGCAGGGAATTTTTTCAATTTTGGTCATCCTAGAATGGATTTGGTGCGTTTTACCAGCAATTAATATGATTCTATAGATGTTGATAGCCTTATTTTTATGTAATGAAATTTTAATGAAATCGCTGTTTTTTTTTTTTTTTTGAACTCATAAAGCCAACGGTTTGTTATTCTTTTTTGTCAACCCCAGATTAGCCCCGCAGGGAATATTTTTTATTTTGGTGATCCTAGAATGGATTTGGTGCTTTTTACCGGCAATTAATGTGATTTTATTAGACGAGTAAGCAAAGCGAATGAGGATTACTATTCAAGATAAACGGCGCTTATTCTGTGACTCTGTGCGTGTGTGTGCTAGTGTGAACTATAAAAATCAGCCGAATCGCTGAACAGATTGCGCTTATGTTTTAATTGTTGAACTCATAAAGCCAACGGTGTGTTATTCCTCTTCGCCTCCTCGTAGCGGCATAGCCCCAGAATTTGGAAAAAAATACACAGGCTGGGCTTTATGTTCTCTATGCTTTCCCAACCTGTCAACCCTTCTCCAATCTAAACTACATTAAGAAAGTAATCATTGAAGAATTTAGTAGGTCTAGGCCTACAAGAGGAATCCGGGGGCCTTCCCATTTGAAAAGAAATTGTATGTCCTAAATCGTTAGATAATCTGTGCATTTTGGAAATAAATTTGGTTATTTTGTTCGTTTTCTCCGTTTATTGGCAGAGCCATTATTTGGGATTTAGGAAAACTACTGAAACGCATGATAATGAAAACTAGGGGCTCCGTGGGCTTGCCCCCCGGAAAATGATTATTTAAGGTTATTTGGTACAAATCTGTGAGTTTTGAAGAAATACTTTGTTTGCAATATTTGAAGAGAAAAGATACGATTTTGTTCTTTTACGGGCAAACTTACTGTCTCGATTTCATTGAAATCAATGCATTTTTATCTAGAAATTGTACTGGAAATACTTCAATTCAAATAGGTCCAAGAATTTTCTTCTTATTGCATTCACGACGTCGATAATCCTGCTTCATATCATAAGACGGTATTTAAAAATTAAAACAGAAAACTCGAAAATGTTCTAGACTTCCTCCATGCCACCACATGTATTTAATTTATAAATTCCTCAAATCAATCCATTCAATCAAATGAAATAAGTTATAGTAGGCCTATAACGAATGTGTATTCATTTAGCAGAATTGTTGAATTGCTACCTGTTATTAGTTGAGTTAAGAACTACTGGATGAATATCCATCATGTATGTTGTCTGCACTTTTACTAAAAAATCATGACTGAAAATCATCATCAAAATCATGAAAATCCAGACTAAACCAGTGCTATCAACTACTATGGGATGACAAACTTTTACAACAGTCCAGTAACACTCTAAGGTAAGATAAGAGCTATAGCCATACAATTCGGTACTCTTTCGGATGGTATGCCCCATTTTTACAACACTATGTAAACATGGCGGTCAGTACTAACCTTTTTCTACTAAAATACTCTACCTATACAAAACCTATAACGTTGCTAATTTAAATATGAAACACTTTCAAAGGAAAAGTACTTTCGTTTGAAATAGCGACGTTAAAGGTTGAATTGTTTTAATGGAAAAAAAACAGTGTTGAAAAGTTGGGGCATACCATCCGAAAGAGTAGGCCTACCTACAATTCAGTAGGTGTGATTATAACAATTAAAATAGTCATATAAAGTATATAAAATATGTTTCATTAAAAAGTAAGGGGTGGGTGGGTCCCTGGGGGACCACCCACCCCTTTTGGTATCGGTGCCTGGGCTCCGATTTGGTATGTTCGCCACGCCACTGACACTGACACACAAGCAACAAAAAAAAGAAACAGTGGCAACACCTAGGTCTATTGTGATTGGTTATCAACTATCACCTGATTGAAGAGATCTGATTGGAAGTTGCTAACTTTTGTTGCCAAGTAGTTCAGAATGTTGAACATTTTTGGGGTGTTGCGCAACTCGACTTGACCGTTTGGCGGGCAGTCGGCAATATATAGGGCCTAGGCCTATGCACGTTATCAAATTCACACCAACTCACAGCAACATTGTTGGGCAAATATGTTAATCGTTTGGCAGACACTTTACTGACTAAGTAAGTAATGAGTTATTTGCTAAGGCCTGCCATAAGGCCTCATTTAAACATTCTTACCAGGCTGTGCAGAATATGTATTCGTGTAACCAGCTGGATTTGCCATGTTGTCAAACGTTGGCGCCTTGGTTTAGGCCTAGGTACTGTAAAAAATGTGAAAACATACCAATTAAATGCATTCATAATGGAAGAAAACAATAATTGGGTCAAGGTTAGATCAAACTAGGCCATCTCCAAGGCTAGGCTAGTGTGGACTGGCGATGGCCTGAAGGCCTGCAAGTTTTAGCTGAGCTAAGTCCGTTCAAAGTAGACTTGGAATTTGGCCTAGGCCTTATCTTGAAATGTAGTAGGGCTAGGGCTAGGTAGGCCCTAGGCCTAGGCCTACCCTACCTAGTAGAAATGAACGTCAGGCCTACCTAGGCATGTTGATGCCCTAGGTAGGTGCCTAGGGATAAAGACAAATCTGTCATGTGTGCGTGTCTCTGGCTAGATGACAGCTGTATTGGCTCGTTCAAGGCCTAAGGGTCGGCCTAGAGATTCGTCATTCAAATTAGGCCTAAGGCCCTTCAGGCTATAAATTGACGTTTAATCTTCTAGAGCAGGGCCATGGGCCTACCTAGGTTATAGGCCTAAATCCAGGACACAATATATTATAATGTACGTTGCGTCCACTTTCAGATGAATGTAAGCACTGACACCGTACAGACAAGAAGAATTAAAAAATGCATGCAAAATCAGATTGTGCATGATCATGATCATTGCTCCGATGGGGGGTCTGGGCTAGGGGCCTAGGCCTTCAACCCGGCTTGCATTTAAAAATGGTTACTGAAAAAACACATTATGTAAACACTAACCGCTTCATATACATAAAATGTATGCTTTATTATACCTTGAACTTCACCAAACTGCTTATGAACGTTTCACACCTAACATTTTTCACTCGACACGTCAAAAAATAAGGCAACAACTGATATCGACGAATAGGTCGTCTACTGGCGGAAACGGAATTACGTCACGAACTGAACTTACGTGGCAGAGCTCCCAAGCACCCTTGCTGGTCGAGGTAGCATTCGACAAAAACTTCTAGGCTCCCAGAGTCTGACACGGCTTGTAGTAGTTCAATTTATTGCCGCTAGGTTACAGCACTTCCCGGCTGCCGATAGTTCAACTTATTGCCACTAGGTAGCAAAACTTGGGCGTGTCGCTCATGCTTTATTGCCATTGGAACGGCAGAAAGTAAATAAAATAACGGTCTCGAAAACCGTGTTTGAAAGAGTACACTATTATTTTTTAAACTAAGCTTCGTCTAAAATCCTCACAATTGATAATTTCTGAAGTGAACTACAAAATGATTGCATTTTGTTGCTCCTAAACTTTGACATCACATTTGGTGAGGTTGGCATTGTAAGAGCGGGAGCTTATTAATCATTATCACCAATCAAACAAAAAAATCTTTCGAAATCTTATTTTCTTAAAATCATTGTTTCTTTAAAAGATTGACTCTGTTGGATGAATTACTTCATTTATAAATTATAAAATATTGATTTATGTAATCATAAATCACACTTGTATAACAAAATTGGCAAATATGGTAGGTCTTACCAAAATGTCAGTCAAGTGTAAATTTTCCAAATTGGCGTGCGTGAACATCAAATACTCTGGCACCTCGCACAAACTACAGATCAGCTGACTTCGAAGACCACGTTTGCTTGCTAAATGTCACTTTCAGTGTTTAATAATTAATTTTGGTCAAATTCTGTGTTAAGATGGTTTTTTGGAATACCCTAGAAATTCCTGACCCACCTACACAGTTTTGTGGCGTAAGTACAAGTGTTTTTCGAAAATCAGATTTATTGAAAATCGAGGAAACCATCTCTTCTGCAATCTTAACCTTAAAAAGTTTATCTCAACTTCATTTAGAAGCTGCCGTGCTTTCACGAACATTGTACAAACAAAAAACTAAATTCCGTCATGATAAAGGATTCAAGAAACTGGAAAAGGTCAATCGTGGCCTACTAAAGTACCTTGCCTTTGATATTGCTCGAATCTACAAAAAGTTTCACACGCTTCTTCCTGCTTGTCCAGAAGGATTTGAATTTTGTCTTCCTTCCAGGCAGTTGTTAGAATGGGTTTTAGTATGTACACAAGGTTTCGCAAAATTGTTCTGTGTCATTGCAGATACTTGTGAAGAAACTGCTTGTTTCTGGAAGGCTAACATTAAAAAAGGCAATTTGAGTAACCTGTCAATAATGTTAATGGGAGTCCTTGGCAGAATATGGTCATATGCAAAATTCTTAGTTCAAAGCACCTGTAACTGGTTTTCACAGTTAAGACCATATTGTAATATCATACCACATAAAGGAATAGCTTGGTTGCCGAAAGATTACGAGATTCCTGAAGACTTGAAAACTTGGTTAAAATCACCACACATTACAAACTCGACTGAAGATAAGTCTCTCCAAGAAAAGACGAGTCAAAAGCGTATCTTTGATTTGATTGCCCCTGAAGACGATGATTTGGTGGATTGTGAAACATTGTACATTTGCAATGAAGAGGTGCCTCATAAGAAGATGAAGAAAGAAAACAATTTGTCATTCAATGCCAATATTGTGCCTATGCCAAACGTTAATTCAACTGGTACCAAAAATCATGGTGAAATTATAGCTCGAAGCACCATAAAAACAATTGAAATTATTCCTGCATTTGCTCATGCCATGAGCATTGAAGATTTTGGTGTTAAAGTGCCAAGAAGACCAAAAATCAAGATTTCAAAAAAGGAGAAAAAACTGTTACTAGACAATTCTCTAAACAACTTTGATAAATCATCAATCGATCCGAATTCAAACCTCGGCAATGTCGGTAGCGCTATTCGTGACAAGAAACAAGAAAAGAAGCGAAAACGTAAGTTGAAATCAATGGAGCTTGTTCAACCCAACAATTTTGAAACAACTGACGACAACACACAATCAGTGAAGAAAAAACAGATGCTCAACGCTTCTCTAAACAACTTTGATAGGCCTAAATCACCAATTGATCCGAATTCAGACCTCGGAAATATCGCTAAATGCGCCCAAGACTTGTTTAACAGTAGCGCTATTCGTGACAAGAAACAAGAAAAGAAGCGAAAACGTAAGTTGAAATCAATGGAGCTTGTTCAACCCAACAATTTTGAAACAACCGACAATGACAACACACAAACAATAATAGGCCTAAATAAAACGGTAAATGAGAGTACTGGGAAGAGATGTAAAGTGCAAAAGTTTAGTTTAGTTCAATCAATTGACAAGCACCTAACAAATGAAAATGGACCAGAGAAAGAAACACTTACCACATCCAAGAAAAAAAGAAAGAAAAAGTCAAAGTTAGACCGTCAACATAGCTTAGTGTATGCTTTATCAAAGGATACTGGTAGTGGTAGGACAACAAATTCTTATAAGCATTTCAAGGGTGGTAGCAATCAAATTTCTAAGCAGTCCAAGAAAAAGAAAGGGAAAAAATAATGGGCCTGCTAATTTGCTACCAGCCCAGCAGAAGTAAAAATTTGTATTGGAGCTACGCTAGCAAGATACCTATGGTTAGAATTTAAAAGGTTGTTATTCTTGCAAATTGTGTCATTCTTTTATCATGTAAATGTGTAGGCCCAGGCTACACAAGTATTCTTATCAATCAAACAATCATGTACATTGTATTGGCATTGAAAATAAAAAAATTAACTGTACGTACCTAACAATATGGCAAATGGATTCTCATTGAGTGCCCCAAATAAGTATTTTTATGTTTACCTCATTTGCATGCTTCAACTGATCATTTCTGAGCAATTTTTTCTAGCTTTGGGGCATATTTGGCGGACATTTGGGTACCTATGTACTTGGTAACCCAAGTTGAACTAGAACATCAGTGCTGGGTAATTTGATTTCTTGTTTATTATAATGTAACAATGTAACAAAAATTGTGATGACAAAAAGGTTTGACTTTGTGTGGGGGGGGGGAAGAGTTATGTTTGGAGACACTAGGGAAACGCCAAAGTCATTGTTAAACGAGTGAGTGAGCTATGTGTTAAGTATATATGAAAAAAAAACATCAATATTTAAAAAAAACATTTTTATTTATTGTAGGTTTAAATCACAATGGATCTAGCTGATTTTATTAACACTTCTCAGTAAACTCGTACCAGATGTCTGTTTAAAATTTCAACGCAATCTGTTCAGTGATTCGTCTGATTTTCGACGTAGGGTACAGACAGACACAGAATCATAGAATAAGCGCCGTTTGAGTTGAATGGAGACACTCAGTCACTTCGCTCCCTCGTTTAATAAAATATTTATAGACAAAACTGCCCTTCAATTCTGTAAAGATCAATTTATTTTTAATATTTAATACAATCCAGAAATTAAAAAATCCATCCCGATCGGGGTTCGAACCCGAGTCTCCCACTTTCCGGGTGGACGCCTTAGCTAACTAGACCACCGAGACGGTTACTATTTTAACTTCTGTATTGTCGTTACATTATAGAACTTGAATGGATGGAACAATAAAGCATCGAAAAACTGTTGCTGTTGAATTGACCAAACAAACATATTTATAATGTCATTACCTTACGCAGGTATGAGCGAGGGTATATTTCTCGATTTGGATGGTCGGGAAACACTCCCGTAGGTGGAATTGTTAATATTTAATACAATCCAGAAGTTAAAAAATCCATCCCAATCGATCGCTATTGGGCTCAGTCAGGCAAGATGCAAAATAGACGCTATCTGCCTGATGGCGATTGATTGAGCGAGCGTAGCGAGCGTCTCCACTTGACTCTTATGGCTCGAATGTCTGTTTTTTTTTTGTTTGTTTGTTTGTTTTTTTTTCTGTTACTGCTTCGATACAGGTCGCACCGTTTCTCTGATCGACCTGAAATTTTTTACACATGTACATACCATCTAGGCGGGTTGCTGTATAGTTTTTGAACAAAATCCGATCGTTAGTTATAAAAATAAAAAAAATAAAAAATAAAAAAATGTTCCGATCGTTATGAAACTTTGCAGGACCAATAAGTATAACATTCTCTCCTATTTTCCAAATTTTCAGCTAAATCTGTCATGACCTTAAAGACTTATTGGTAATCATAATTCGAAAAATGAAGTTAAAAATGAAGGAGGCAGTGAAGATACAAAGACACACTTTAGAAGGCATGACGTGAATTAGTACAATGCAAAGATGTTGGAATAGTATATAGTGTACAATGTCAATATCCAGTTAGGCCTACACTGTGTGGTGGGCCTTATGGGAATGTCGTACTCGGGTCATGTTGCACGTACCGGTGCTCGCTCAACAACGCGTCCAACTGAGCGTTTTCCTAGTATCTCGATAACATTCCTTACAGAATCCCGGGGCTGATTTGTTAGATCCACCTCAAACAAACATGAGGAATGCCAAAAATCAGAACTGGTAAAGCTATCTGCATGCAACCAGGGTGTTTTTTTTTTTTATCGTTGGTTTAAATCAATTGAGTGACCTTTTGGCTTTTACTTAATTTGGAACGAAAATGAATATTTGAATTATGGATACTAGGAAAACGCTTAATCCCGCCGCGTTGATGGATGAGCTTTTTTGTAAGTTTTTAGTTTGTTTAGGACCACTTTTCCTTTGCAAGTGCTTTTTGAATGCATTGCAGGTGATTGTCGTCAAGTTTCTATTGTTACTTGTTAATTGTTATTATAAACCTCAAAAAAACTCATATTAAAACCTTTATTTATATGGATTCTGGCTAACTTTTTCAACTTTTTCTTTCAAAACGCAATACATCACCATTACCTTAATGTCCATGTGAAATATGAACGTTGTAGCCCCACCCGTTTGGTCAGAATCGGCCCAAATGTCACGAAAATATCGCACTAAAAATCGGAAAAAAAAAATCGTAAAAGTACGATATTCATGAGAAATATTTCTTCGATTGTATACCCAAAAACGTGGCAGGTCTAAGTTCAAAGATTTCGAAGGTCTCCAGAAAATTTCATCGCAATTGGAGTATCGGTTTAGCTGGAATCGTGTTAACAAACACACAAAAAAACGAACAAAAACAAAAAAGAAAATCGATAAAAATCGTAAAATTGCGATTTTCAAGAGAAATAATTTTTTGATCAATTTTTCCTACGGTGCAGTTCTAAGTTCAGAGATTTCGAAGGTCTCCATAAAATTTCATCGCAATCGGAGTAGGCCTATCGGTTTAGCCGGAATCGTGTTAACAAACACACAAAAATACAAACAAAAACAAAAAAGAAAATCGAAAAAAATCGTAAAATTGCGATTTTTAAGAGAAATAATTTTTTGAACGATTTTTCGTACGGTGCAGTTCTTAGTTCAGAGATTTCGAAGGTCTCCATAAAATTTCATCGCAATCGGAGTATCGGTTTAGCCGGAATCGTGTTCACAGACACCCAAAAATACAAAAAAAAAAAGAAAAAAAAAACATTCCGGATTTTTTTTCTCCAGTGTAGTAGAATGGAATCTTCGCTTCGCTCGCTACGCTCATCCAAAAAAAGTATATAAGGTTGTATAATTGGATGAGCGTAGCGAGCGAAGCGAAGATTCCATTTCACTACACTGGAGAAAAAAATCCGGAATGTTTTTTTTTTCTTTCCTTCTTTCTTTTTTTTCTGTATTTTTGTGTTTGTCAGCACGATTCCGGCTAAACCGATACTCCGTTTGCGATGAAATTTTATGGAGGCCTTTGAAATCTCTGAACTTAGAACTGCCACGTTTTTGAGCGCAATCAAAACATTATTTCTCATGAAAATCGCAATTTTACGATTTTTTTTCGATTTTTTGTAAATTTATTTCACTATAACACCTACCTGCTTAATCCGATTTTCATGATTTTTTCACAGAACCTTAATTTTATGAATTAAGATATCCGTGTGAAATTTGAGCGCAATCGAAAAATTATTTTTCATGAAAATATAAATTTTGTGTTTTTTTTTTTTTTTAAACAATTTTTTTTACTTATAACACCTACATGCTTTATTTTATTGTAATACTTTTTTCACAGAACCTTAATTTTATGAATTTATATATTCGTGTGAAATTTGAGCGCAATCGAATAATTATTTCTTATAAAAATCGCAATTTTTTGTTTTTTTCAATTTTTAAAATTCATACGATTAATTAAAAAAATTAAAGTTTATTTTTATTTAATTTAATTTAATTTTAAAAAAATCTTCAGCTTGGTACTAATTTTTCACAGAACAACAGAAAATCCGCATAACACATGGCAGCTCAATGCACCAATTACGCTCATCCAACAACGCGGCGTAATTTTTTTTTTTTTTTTTTATTTGATGTGTAGTGACTAGTGACTATCCAAACATGGAACACTATCTTTGGTTTAGAATTTGAATTTGGATGTATTATATTCTAACTTTGTATAGTACCTATTTATCTAGGGCGACGGTCGTTGGCACGCAGCCAAGCGCACGCGACTGCTAGTAGGCGATGATAACTCGACCTTGTTTACTCCTACCCGAGTTGGGGGGTTTTCAGCTATCTGCACACACCGTCCCGAAAGATTTACAATCTTGAAACTAGGTATATGACCTGATATGTGGTCCATGACATACAAAAAAAAAATCAGCCCGATCCGATAACCCGTTCTGTGTAAAAAAAGTGCGTAAAAATCGACGAAAATCTTCCGACCGACTGGTTGGTTGGGGTCGGGGGGGGATTCTGACAAGAGGAATAAGAGCCTACAGAGAAAACGGTACATCTTAGATATATGAAACTTGGACCACACTTAGATGTACCTCAGACTCACATACTTCCGCCGAGAGACAAGCAATATTCCACCCCCAACCCCCCCTAAATCATCCCCTAAAATTAAAATAATTCATAGCTCTAATCCAAAATTGAATTTTTAATCAAATTAGTTATTAAAATTATGTTCTAATGTGTTTTAACCCAATCGGCCTATTCTCATTATTTTTACCACATTTTGTCAACCCCCATCCCTAATAGTTTATATTATTTTTACCTTGATTCCCAGCATTCACCACGAAGGCACCTAATGAGTTATCATCATGAAATTTGACATGATGATACATAATAATATGAAAAATAATCTGCCGAGAGGCAAGCGATAGTCCACCCCCAACACCCCCTAAAATTGGAATAATTCATAGCTCTAATCTAAAATTGATGTTTTATTCAAATTAGTTGTTAAAATTATGTTTTAATGTGTTTTAACCCAATCGGCCTATTCTCATTTCCTAAACCACATTTTTTCAACCCCCATCCCTTATAGTTTATATTATTTTTACCTTGATTTCCAGCATTCACCATGAAGGCACCTAATGAGTTATCAGCATGAAATTTGGCATGATGGTACATACTAATATGAAAAATAATTTGCCGAGAGGCAAGCGATATTCCACCCCCAACACCCCCTAAATCATCCCCTAAAATTGGAATAATTCATAGCTCTAACCCAAAATTGAATTTTTATTCAAATTAGTAAATTATGTTTTAATGTGTTTCAAACCCAATTGGCCTATTCTTATTTCCTAAACCACATTTTTTCAACCCCATCCTTAATAGTTTATATTATTTTTACCTTGATTTCCAGCATTCACCATGAATGAGTTATCAGCATGAAATTTGGCAAGATGATACATAATAATATGAAACATATAATCCACCAGGAGGCAAGCGATATTCACCCCCACTGTTCCCTACCACCTTACTTTGGGAAAAACGTTAGGTCGTATTTATTTCAATTTAATATTTTAATTGCTGATTAAAATTAGGCATCAATGTGTTATAGTCCGGTCAACAAATCATTCACACCACAAAACCCAAAGACGACATTAACCATAGGAAATTTAATAAAACATTGTATATTGCCAACTACAGATTGAAAACAAAAACAAAAGATGGTAGCTTTTGTTTCTAGACAATCTGTTTTAAAGGCACTGTATCCACCTTTTCACGTATTTCACGCCTTGATATGAAACAAACAACAAAAGGATGTAATATCCCCCAAATACAAAAATTTGTAAAAAAAAAAAAAAAAAAAAACGGCAGCCAAGCTCTCCTTCCAAAGTCTTCGGCTGTGAATGCTGTGAGATATAAAAGTTGAGCCAAGCATTTCATTCTTTCTCCCTAGTTTCGCATTGAAAAGAAGTAAGATCATTTCGCCTGTTGACGAGCGCCAAGCCAACCATTTTCGTGGTAAAATAAGTAAAAATTAACTCAAAATCATAAAAAATTACTTGGCCATTGAATTTGGAAGTCAATGGCCAAGTAATTTTTTTATGATTTTGAGTTGGCTATCGTCAACAGGCGAAATGATCTTACTTCTTTTCAATGCAAAACTAGAGAGAAAGAATGAAATGCTTGGCTCAACTTCTATATCTCACAGCACAGCCGAAGACTTTGGAAGGAGAGCTTGGCTGCCGTTTTTTTACAAATTTTTGTATTTGGGGCGTCTGTCTACAATAGGCACTGTTGTATTGTATACCAATCTAGTTATAATTTATTTTATAAGGATAACTTTCAATACTCAATGTATTAATGACATTATTATGAGTGAAATAAGAAAGTCTTACAAATAATGTACCTAACATGTTCAAAAATGTTAAATGTAAGAATGCAAAATAAAATAAAAAACCTAGTGTGGATATCAATAAAAAGGTAGGCTACTTTAAAAACATTCATGGAAAATTTGGTAGTGATATTACCAACCGTTCAGCTGAAATCGTCAACACCTGAGCGCGTGTCATTGCAGGAAAGAGTAGGTACCAATAAATAACTTGAAGCTATATTGCGGTAAATGCTTGCATTTTATTTTAATACCATTGTACAGCAGGCCTACAGTGTTAATGTGAATTCAAACAGAGCACCTTAAAATACATGTATCAAATGAAACATATCCTTATTCATGGATCTAACTGCAGGCTATATTTATATCTTTGAAGCACAGGTAGTCACAACATTTTCACATACTGCATTGAGTATCTAATTGGTGTTATGGTAAGTTACATAGCCACTAAACAGCAGCGTTGTCACAATGTGTGAATCAACAATCAACTAATAGAATAGTATGAGCCTGGCGTACTATAATAGTACGTAAAAATATTCAAACAATTGAAAAATTCAGCGCTAATACAAAAAAGCTAGTTTTGAGTCATAAAACGTGTAAAAGTTTCAATTGTACATGTGTATATTGTAGGCCTATAATTTTTAATTATAACGAGGCCATATACTCCCAATAGCATTTAGTAAAGGTATCGTTGTTATTCATAGGGCAGAATAGAGCCCTGTGAAAATGGAGAATCTAAATACGTATTTAAACTGCTTAAAGAGTCAAAGTAATCGTTTCCAGGCAAATCTCAAGAACGCTCCACAGCACGGCAAGAGTATACCTTGTCGGAAAGTTTTGCGGTTTCATTAGGATTTAAACCTGTAGGTTGAACTATTACAACAAAATTCAGATCAGTAGGCCTACGGTTTATATTTATACTTAAATTCTGTAATTTGGGTTCATACGAAACAACAAAATACCTTTCTGGTATTGTGTACACCGTTCTTGTGATATTACTATAAAACCACCCCCACCTTAAAGAGTGGGTGTACTTAATTTGGTTCAACACGTAAACAAAACTACATGAGGGCCAATGTTCAACATTACTTTGTGGTGGTTAGATTTTGGAAATAACTTTAAAACAACAATCTCAATTTTTCCTAAAAAATTCTTAACAGTATCCATTCAAATTCAATTCAATTAAACAATTGACTTGACATTGAACAAATTTATCTCTTTCTGGCTGTACAGGGATTGATTTTGTCTTGTTTTTTTCTGGTTCAAACTACACCTTCCCTTTGAAAAATGAAACTATGCAATCTTCAGAAATTATGTAACAGTAATAAATTTATGTCTATCCCAGCTATTAGGTCATATTGTGCCATTCAAATAGGCTTCGACATTAAGCTTTTGGTGTGTTGCATATTATCCTGAAACGTAGTACTAATGCAGGCAAGTGGATAGGTCCTAGCCCAATCAGAGTGCAACCAAAGTTGAGATCATTTTAACATGTGGTCGCTCACGCCGCGCCATTAGCTTGACATCAAAACTAGGCTTAACTTTACACGATCATATTGACAAGCTCTAGTGAAATATTAGGTAAATTAATAACCATAAAATCGGCTTCCCTAGAAACAACTTGGACAACTCTTGTTTGCGACGTTTAGTAAAAAGTACTAACTATATACGGTATCTACATAAACACATTTGTACCCACTTTTGTATTACTGATGAATACCTTCATTAATTTTATAATTAATTATAATAATTGCATCTGTTATTAATTATTATATGCTTACAATTAATAATAAAATAAAATAGTATATTTTTTTCAATAAAAACCAACATCAAATTGTACATATCACTTAAGGAAGAATAGCAGAAGAAAAAGAAAGTAGTTACTGGTTAGCATTTGATGAGATTTCTTCATTGTTTAGTGTCATTCTTTTTTCAGCTTGAACTATACCGCACTTTTATTAATTTTAGGATTAACTGTGCTTTATTTCCTTGGTCAATTCCACACAAATGCACGGCAAATTACTGTGCTAGTTTAATTGAACAATGAAGGTCCCTATTTCTTGGTCATTGGGTAAAAAAGGAACCGATAAGTACGGTACTAATTTAATAACACTTAGTACGTACCTAAAATTTTTTACTAAGTGGTCGTTGTATTTTCAATAATATGCTCTCTTAACTTTAATTAAACACTACAGTAATATTGTTCGTTCAAACATTAGGAAACAAAGTGCCAGTTGGATTCTTAAGCATGATTTTAATTCTACATTGAAAGTACATTATTATTCTCATCATTTCCACACCAATTCTGCTATTCTTTGCTACAAATTAGCTCTCCCCTCCTAACTGACACTAGTTCAAGTATCTTGCATGAAATGAATTAGACATTACTGTAAGTAAATAGTAAATACTAAATGCGTTCTGAAGAAATGCAGCATCTGCATAAAACACAGATATGGCTGATAATGGTACTATAACTATAATACATAATCACAATTTTAATAATAATAACAATAATCACGATAATAACAACAATAATCATAACGACAAAGCTTCGCACAGCACAACTCTTATATAGTCATTACGACCAGTGCAAAGGCTGGAAAAACTGCACTACCAAGTAGGTCTTGTGCAGTGCATAATGTAGGCCCACTATATTATTTTCAAACTTTGAAATAATGACAGCTTAAGATTACAGTACATTACTATAAACCTTTAAGAATTAGAATATGGAATTAGAGTATAGTTTTCTTAAAACTTAAGATAACTATTTGATTTTAAATATGACTAAGCATTCTAAGAAGTATTCTTAGTTCAAATAGAAAATGTTATTTTATAACAATTTCTTTACTAATTAGTCTAGGAATTTTAGGAAATTTATAGCTAACAGCTGACTTAAGGCTGTTCAAAAGTGATACATTTTAAAATGCCTCTACGTTTCTAATCGAAGTATATTACCTTAATTTTGCTGTATTCGTCAAATGGTTACGTTAGAATTATTGGAAATGTACTAGATATTTAAATTTAAATAGCATGAACGTATTTTTTAAGTATGACTACTAGTTAGTCCGATGGTTTTGACACATTGATAGAAACGCTTATTGAGATGATCGATAATAATTAATAATATATTTATAATTAGTAAATGCAACAAATTAAAAATATTACAGGCTGGTAACAAGAGAAGTATTAAAGGATATTGTGTTTATACAGATGATTCCATCTGAACTTTTAATCTCTTTATTTGGTCGTGAATGTCTGCTATGTTTTCTCTCGTAGCTAGTAGAGCCAGAGGAGAGATTGCGCCGCTGTCCAATAAGTGTCGTTCATACTCGCTGAAACACAAAGGAGCAATTCTCGATTAAATTAGTTGGGAAACACTCCTGTAGATGGAATGATAACATTTAAACTTATTTGAAACACTTTTAGTGGAAAAAACTCTATTTTATTATAATAAATTACAAACGTTTCGGAAATGACTTCAACTTATTCCGTCTTCAGGTTTCTAGAGCCCAAAATTATGCTCTAGCAAAGAGTCCTTCGACGAGGAAGTAAAAAACATCCAAACATCTCTAGTGAATAATGGGTATCCCAAAGACATCATCAACCGTACACCGAAAATCAAGAAAGAACGTGTTCAGCCTAAAGCTTATGCTCATATTCCCTATCATAAAGGTCTTTCAGAATCTATTCGACGTATTGGATCAAAATTCAAAATTCAAACTTCTTTTAAATCAGTCAATACCATTAGAAGCCATTTGCAAAAAAACTAAACCCGTAAATGAAGTCCAAATGAACAAGGGTTGTGTTTATGAGATTCCTTGTGGAAACTGTGATGCCGTATACATAGGAGAAACCGGACGTCCTATGCATGTTCGAGTTAATGAGCATAGAAAAAACATTTAGAAGTCAGATGGTTGTTATCTTATGTCATCGAAACTAGTAGAACATGCATGGGACAAGGTTCATAAATTCGACTTTCTACAATCTAAGCGTTTACTTAAAGAGCCATGTTGGAAAAAAAGGAAATTGAAAGAAGCAGCTTTGATAACATTAAAAGACACATGTATAAGCCAGCCAAGTACCTTTTTTCCTCCAATGTGGATTCCTTTAGTAAACACTAAGAAATAGCCTTTTTATTTGTACTACCTTGTTTTTGTCAACTTATGTGTGAAATGTTTAATTTTATTCACCTTGGCTATTGTCTTTGTTTGTTTTGATATATTTTTGATAAAATGATTTTTTGTTTTTAACAAGAAACCTGAAGACGGAATAAGTTGAAGTCATTTCCGAAACGTTGTAATTTATTATAATAAAATAGAGTTTTTCCACTAAAAGTGTTTTAAATATTTAATGAACTCTACTAACTTTAAAACTAATAACATTTAACTTGATTACGCCCCAAAAAATGTAAAAATTCATTCTGACTGGGTAGTTTGAATACAAGGCTTTTAAGTACAGAAAGACCTCAATTATCCAAGGTGGATGAGACCGAGCTGTGCTCGGATAACGAAAAACTCGGATGATAAGGACTTCTTGTTAACTCCTCCCAGCGGGGCTTTAGTATATGAAAGTGATATCTCAAGTGTGCAACTTGTGAAATACCATTAAAAGAACATAAATAAACAGCCTCTTAGTGATGACATCCGCTGCCGACTGCTTTGCTGATGGAATGAATTTTGTGTTCTCCTTATCTTATCCCATAATATTAATGACTGCCTTGCTGATAGAATGAATGACTGGTCTCATCTCATAACGTAAACAAAACAACTCGACGGCGAGAGTCTTGGCCCGAGGCCAATTGACTAGTGAGACGATACGTAGTTCATGGCTTGGGATGAGGAGGGGGGGACGGTTATCTCCGCGTCTGTCATTGATGGATGTCCTACTAATGCAATGTTTATTTCTTAATAATCGTAGCCAGCCTCTATCATGTCGTCTTCAAGGCCATATTTTGTCTCTATCTCTCTCTCCCTCCCTTTCTTCTCTCTCATCCGCCATCTTTGAGCAAGGTCGCGGCGGCAAGCACTCACAAAGACACTGACTCAAAAACTCTACGGCCCTACCCTCGACCCCTGCCCCCAACCCCCCTTACAACTCGTGCGCTGTGTGTGACACGTCATTGTAGTAAACAGCATACTGCATGACATTCAGATATAAAGAACATAACATTTCGGCCTAATTAAAAAAAGGAAAGGGCGCCTGAAACCAGCTCTGATAACACGGAATTCCGGGTTAATCGGAGCTCGGATGAACGAGGTCTTACTGTGTAAGCCCTTTGCCAGGACAAAGTAAATTAATGATATCATGGCACTGAACAATCACAACAAAAAGTAATTTAGTAAAGGTTGTGTAGTGAAGCTGGTTATGCTAATGTTATTTGGTTAGTTTAATTTATTTTACTTTTGTTACACTACATGTTTTTACACTACATGTAACATGTCATTGTGTAGTGATTATATTATGGAATTGTATTTTGGAATTTTGTATTTGGTAATTGTAATGTAATTTCATGTGGCCTATTAATTATAAAACAGCAAGTTAGGTTTGTTGTGCAAAGTGCCAGAGGTGTAGCAAGCTCACTTCCCTGTACTAGTTACTTCACTGTTATGGAATGTGATCAGTCAGCACTTTTGTGTAAAGTGTGGCTGGCTGTGATGACATTCACTTGGTGAGGTAATTAGGAAGAAGTGACTTGACTAGAGACTAGGACAGGTGGCAGGCTGGGTGAGACATAGGAATTAGAGTAGGGTCTGGTGTGCTCTCCAAGACAGTTTAAATCCACATTTTTATAATTCCACACTCTGTTTAACTATCACTCAAATTACCAAGAAAGTACTTTATACAATAAACACAGATTCACGAAAGTAACTAGACTACAGTCACTGGGAAAGAGAAAGCTTCTCTCCC
>JAMZAV010010266.1:0-58064 GCA_024449915.1 Sweltsa coloradensis
AAAATAAACACCGTAAAACTGTCAATTTCTTTCGATTTGACAATGAATTGGTTATTGACAATGGGAGAAATCTATTGTAAATAATGTTAAATAATATATTGATTTTGAGACGGACCCAAAATTAACAAACTTGTTAAGGGGTTAGCCTTTGTGAATATTTTGGCAAAAAATTCAAATGCACAACAGGGCGATTCTACTACTGCCTACGTCTACTGTATAGTTAGTCGTGATAATTGACAGTGACAGTTCCCGGTTTGGTTCATAAATAAGTAAGAAATCCGTACCCAAAGATCCCGCTCAAAATTAAATAAACTTCCGTAAATCTGTCAATTTCTGTCCGATTTGACAAAGAATTGGTTATTTGACAATGAGAGAACTCCCTTGTTAATAATTTTGTAGAATATATTGATTTTGAGACGGACCCAAAATTAACAAATTTGTTAAGGGGTTAGCCTTTGTGAATTTTTTGGCGAAAAATTCAACTGCACAACATGGCGATTCTACTACTGCACACGTGTACTCTATAGTTAGTCGTGATGATTGACAGTGACAGTTCCCGTTTTGGTTCATAAATAAGTAAGAAATCCCTACCCAAAGATCCCGCTCAAAGTAAAATAAACTTCCGTAAATCTGTCAATTTCTGTCTGATTTGACAGTAAATTGGTTATTTGACAATGGGAGAACTCTTTTGTTAATAATTTTAAAGAATATATTGATTTTGAGACGGACCCAAAAATTTAAAAAATTTGTTAAGGGTTAGCCTTTGTGAATTTTTTGGGGAAAAATTCAACTGCACAACAGGGCGATTCTACTACTGCCCACGTGTACTCTATAGTTAGTTGTGATGATTGACAGTGACAGTTCCCGGTTTTGGTTCATAAATAAGTAAGAAATCCGTACCCAAATATTCCTCTCAAATTTAAATAAACTTCCGTAAATCTGTCATTTCTGTCCGATTTGACAATGAATTGGTTATTTGACAATGGGAGAACTCTAGTGTTAATAATTTAAAAGAATTTATTGATTTTGAGATGGACCCAAAATTAACAAATTTGATAAGGGGTTAGCCTTTGTGAATTTTTTGGCTAAAAATTCAACTGCACAACAGGGCGATTCTACTACTGCCCACGTCTACTCTATAGTTAGTCGTGATGATTGACTGTGACAGTTCCCGGTTTGGTTCATAAATAAGTAAGAAATCCGTACCCAAAGATCCCGCTCAAAGTTAAATAAACTTCCGTAAATCTGTCAATTTCTGTCCGATTTGACATTGAATTGGTTATTTGACAATGAGAGAACTCCCTTGTTAATAATTTTGTAGAATATATTGATTTCGAGACGGACCCAAAATTAACAAATTTGTTAAGGGGTGCCTTTGTGAATTTTTTGGCGAAAAATTCAACTGCACAACAGGGCGATTCTACTACTGCACTCGTGTACTCTATAGTTAGTCGTGATGATTGACAGTGACAGTTCCCGGTTTGGTTCATAAAAAAGTAAGAAATCCGTACCCAAAGATCCCGCTCAAAGTTAAATAAACTTCCGTAAATCTGTCAATTTCTGTCCGATTTGACAATGAATTGGTTATTTGACAATGGGAGAACTCTATGTTAATAATTTTAAAGAATTTATTGATTTTGAGACGGACCCAAAATTAACAAATTTGATAAAGGGGTTAGCCTTGTGATTTTGGCGATAAATCAATGCACAACAGGCGATTCTAACATAAATTTTTTGTTTTTTTTAAAAAAAAATGGGAAAAAAACCCCCCCCCCTTTTTTAAAAATTTTTTTTGGGGGGCCCCTTTTAAAAAAAAAAAGGGGGGCCTTTAAAAAAAATTTCCCCAAAATTTTAAAAAAAAATTTTTTCCCCCCATTTAAAAATTGGGGATTTAAAAGGGGCCCCCCTTTTTAAATTTTAAAAAAATTTTTAAAAACCCCCCCCCAAAAAAAAAAATTTTAAATTTTTTTTTTTGGCCAAAAAAAAATTTTTCCCAAAAGGGGTTTCCCCCCCTTTTTTTTTTTTTTTTTTTGGGGGGAAAAAAATTTTTTTTTAAAAAAAAAATTTTTTAAAAACCCCCAAAAAAATTTAAACCCTTTTTACCCTTTTTTTTTGGTTTTAAAAAAATTTTTTTAAAAATTTTTTTTGGGGGAAAAAAAATTTTTTGGGGGGGTAAAAACGAAAATTCCCAAAACCCCCCGGGGGAAAAACCCCCCTTAAAATTTAATTTGGGGTTTTTTTTTGAATTTTGGGGGAAAAAATTTAAAAAAAAAAAAAGGGGGGAAAAACCCCCCCAAATTTCAAATTTTTTTTTGGGGGCCCAAAAAGGGATTTCAAAAAAAAGGGTTTTTTTTTTTTTAATTTAAAAAATTTTTTTTAAAATTTTTTTTGGGGGGGTTTTTAAAAAAAAAAAAACCCAAAACCCGGGAAAAAAAACCCCCCAAAAAAGGGGGGTTTTTTACAGTAAAAAGGTTTTTTGGGAGAAAAAAAAAATTTAAAAAAAAAAAAAAATTCCCAAATTTTTTTGCCTTTTTTAAAAAAAAAATTTAAAAAAAAATTTTTTTTTTAAAAAAATTTTTTTTTTCCCCCCCCCTTTTTTTCCTTTTTTTTTTGGAAAAAAAAAAACCCCACCCCCAAACCCCCCAAAAAAAAAAAAAAAATTTTTTTTCCCCCTTTTCAAAAAAGGAAAAAAAAAAAGGAAAAATTTAAAAAATTTTAAATTTTTTCCCCCTTTTAAAAAAATTTTTTGCCTTTTTGGGGGGGTTTTTTAAAAAAAAAAAAAAAAAAAGGGGGGGAAAAAAAAAATTTTTTTTTTAAAATTTTTTAAAAAACCCCCCCCAAAAAAAAAAACCCCCTTTTCCCAAAAAGGGGGGGGAAAAACCCCCCCGGGGGTTTTTTTTTTAAAAAAAAAACCCCCAAAAATTTTTTTAAAAAAAAATTTTTTAATTTTTTTAAAAAAAAAAAAGGTTTTTTTGGGGGGAAAATTTTTTAAAAAAAAAAATTTTTAAAGGGGCCCCCCCCCAAATTTATTTTTTTTTTTTTGGGAAAAAATTTTTTTTTTTAAAACCCCACCAAAATTTTTTTTTAAAAAAGGGGAAAATTTCCCTTTTTTTTAAAAAGGGGAAAAAGGGGAAATTTTTTTTTTTTTTTTTTTTAAAAAAATTTTTTTTTTGGGGGGAAAACTTTTTAAAATTTTTTTTTTAAAAAAAAAAATTTAAAAAAAACCCCCCCCCAAAAAATTTTAAATTTTTTGGGTTTTTTTTTTTTTTAAAAAAAAAAAAGGGGGGCCTTTCCCCAAATTCCCCCAAATTTTTTTTTCCCCTAATTTTTTTTTTAAAAAAAAAAAAAAAGGGCCCTTTTAAAAAAAATTTTTTTTTTTTTAAACCCCCCAAAAAAAATTTTTTTTTTTGGGGGGGTTTTTTTAAAATTTTTAAAAAAAGGGGGAAAAAAAAAAATTTTTTGGGGTTTTTTTTAAAATTTCCCTTTTTAAAAAAAAAACCCCCAAAGGTTTAAAAAAAAATTTTGGGAAATTTTTTTTTTTTTAAAAATTTTTGGGAAAAAGGGCCCCTTTTTTAAAATTAAAATTTTTTTTTAAAAAAAAAAAAATTTTTTTTTTTTTTTTTTTTTTCAAAAAATTTTTTTTTTAAAAAAAAATTTTTTGGGGTTTTTTTAAAATTTTTTTTGGGGTTTTTTGGAAAAATTTAAAAAAAAAAAACCCCCCCTTTTTTTTTGTTAAAAAAAATTTTTTTTTTTTTCCCCTTTGGGAAAAAAAAGGGAAAACCCAAAAACCCCTTTAAAAAAAAAAATTTTTTTTTTAAAATTTTTTTTTTTTTTAAATTTGGGAAGGGGGTTTTTTAAAAAAAAAAAATTTTAAAAGGGCCAAATTTTAAAAAAAGGGGTTTTTTGGGTTTGTTTTGGAAAAAAAAAAAATTCCCCCCAAAAAAAAAAAACCCCCCCTTTTTTAAAATTCAAAAAAAAAAATTTTTTTGGGGGCCAAAAAAAAATTTTTAAAAAGGGGTTTTTAAAAAAAATTTAAAAATTTTTTTTTGGGGGGAAAAAAAAAAATTTTTTAAGGGGGTTTTTTTTTTTTAAAAAAAAAGGGGGGCCCTTTTCCCCCTTTTAATTTTTTTTTTTTTAAAAAAAACCCCCGCCAAAAAAAAAAAATTCCCAAAACCCCAAATTTTAAAGGAAAAAAACCCCCGGGGGGGAAAAAGAATTGGGGCCCCCCCGGGCCCCTTTTTAAAAAAAAATTTAAAAAAATTTTTTTTTCCCCCTTTTTTCAAAAAATTTTTTTGGGAAAAAATTTTTTTTTTTTTTTAAAAAAAAAAGGGGGGCCCCAAAAACCTTTTTTGGGGAACCTTTTTTGGGGGGGTTTTTTAAAAAGGGAAAACCCCGGCCCCCCTTT
The DNA here is from genome assembly GCA_024449915.1 of Sweltsa coloradensis. NCBI lineage: Eukaryota > Metazoa > Arthropoda > Insecta > Plecoptera > Chloroperlidae > Sweltsa > Sweltsa coloradensis. Next base: position 4,406 of record JAMZAV010010266.1, read on the forward strand.
TTAAAAATTTTGTAAATTTCCCTTTCGGCCCTTTTTTAAAATTTTTCCCTAAAAATTTTTTTTTTAATTTAAAAAAATTTTTTTTTAAACCCCCTTTTCCAAATTTTTTTTAACCTTTTTGGGGGTTTTGGAAAAAAAAAAAAAAAAAACCCCTTTTTTTTTATTGTAAGGGGGTTTTTGGAATTTTTTCCCCTTTTTTCCCAAAAAGGGAAAATTTTTTTCCCCCCCTTTTCCCCTTTTTAAAATTAAAAAAGGAAAAGTAATTTTTTTTTAAAAGAATTTAAAAAAACCCAAAAACCCCCTTTGGGGAAAAAAATTTTTTTTTTTTTTTTAAAAAAAATTTTTTTTTTTTTTTTTTTTTAAAAAAAAAAAAAAGGGGGGGCCCCCCCCAAAAAAAAAAATTTTTTGGGGGGGGTTTTTTTTTGGGGGGGTTTTTTCAAAAAAGGGAAATTTTTTTTCCCCCCCCCCCAAAAAAAAAAAAAATTTTTTTTTTTTAAAAAAAAAACCCCAAAAAAAAACCCCGAAAAAATTTAAAAAATTTTTTTTTTTAAAAAAAAATTTTAAAAAATTTTTTTTTCCGGGGTTTTTTTAAAAAAAAATTTAAAAAATTTTTTTTGGGCCCCCCCAAAAAAATTTTTGGGGGGGGGGGAAAAAAGGGAAAATTAAAAAAAAAAACCCCCAAAACCCCCGGGAAATTTAAAAAGTTTAAAAAAACAGTAATTTCCCTTTTTTTTAAAAAAAAACTTTTAAAAATTTTTTTTTAAAAAAAAATTTTTTTTTTTCCCCCCTTTTTTTTAAAAAAAAATTTTGGGGGGTTTTTAAAAAAAAATTTTTTTAAAAAGGGGTTTTAAAGGCCCCCCAAAAAAAAAAAGGGGGGCCTTTTTTTTTTTAAAAAATTAAAAACCCCAAAAAACCCCCCCCCCCAAAAAAAAATTTTTTAAATTTTTAAAAATTTTTTTAAAAAATTTTTTTTTTGGAAAAAAAAAAGGGGGGAAAAATTTTTAAAAAATTTTTTAAAAAAATTTAAAAATTTTTTTTGGGGGGGTTTTTTTTTTTTTTTAAAAAAATTTTTAAAAAAATTTTTTTTTTTGGGGGTTTTTTTTTGTTGGGGGGAATTTGGGGTTTTTAAAAAAAAAAATCCCACCAAAAAAAGGTTTAAAATTTTTAAAAGGGGGAAATTTTGCGGGGCCGGGGTTTTTTAAAAAGGGAAAAATCCTTTTAAAAAAAAAAAATTTAAAAAAAAAACCCAAAAAAGGTTTGGGTTTTTTTTTTTGGAAAAAAAAAAAAAAATTTTTTTTTTTTTAAAAACCAAAAAAAGGGGAAGGGGGCCTTTTTGGTTTTTTAAAAAAAAAACCCCCCCCCTTAAAAAAAACCTTCCAAAATTTCTTTTTCCCTTTAAATTTTTTTTGGAAAAAAGAAATTTTTTCCAAAAAAATTTTTTTTTTTTTAAAAACCCCCCAAAAAAATTTTTTTTTTTAAAATTTTTAATTTTTGGGGGGGGGAAAACAAAAAAACCCTTTTTTTTTAAAAATTTTTTTTTTGGGGAAAAAAAAATTTTGGGGTTGGCCTTTAAAAAAGGGCCAAAAAAACCCCGGGGAAATTTTTTCCCCGGAAAAAATTTTCCCTTTTAAAAGTGGTTTTTTGGCCCGTTAAAAATTTTTTAAAAAAAAAAAAAAAAAATTCCCTTTTTTTTTCCCTTTTTTTTTGGGGAAAAAGAAAGGGAAAAAAAATTTTTTTTTTAAAAAATTTTTTTGGGGGAAAAATTAAAAAAAGGGGGGGGGCCTTTTTTTTTTAAAAAAAAAAAAGGCCCCAAAAAACTTCCGAAAGGGTTTTTTTTTTTTTTTTGGGGGGTTTGGGGGTTTTTTTTTTAATAAATTTTTAAAAAAAAAATTTTTTTTCCCAAAAAAAAAAATTTTTTTTTGCCTTTTTTTTTGGGGGCAAGGGAAAAAAGGGGATTTTAAAAAATTTTTTTTTTTGGGAAAATTACAATTTTGGGGGGGGGGAAAAAAAAAAAAAAAAATTTCCCCCCCAAAATTTAAAAACCCCCAAAAATTTGTCCGGGTTTAAAAATTTTTTGGGGGAAATTTTAAAAAAAAAAATAAAAGGAAAAAAACCCTTTTTTTAGGGTTTTTTTTTTTAATTTTGGGGTTTAATTTTAAATTTTTTTTAAAAAATTTTTTTTTTGAAAAAAATTTTTTTAAAAGGGGGAAAAATTTGTTTTTCCCAAAAATTTTAAAAAAGGGAAAAATTAATTTTTCCCCCTTTTAAAAAGGTTTTTTAAAGGGGGGGAAAAAATTTTTTTTTAAAAAAAATTTATTAAAAAATCCCAAAAAACCCTTAAAAAAACCCCTTTTTTTTTTAAAAAAAAAAAGGGGGGTTTTTTTTTTTTTTTTTAAGGGTTTTTTTTTGGGGCGGCCCTTTTTTTAAAAGGGGAAAAAAAAGTAAAAATTTTTTAAAAAAAAAACCCGAAAATTTAAGTCCTTTTTTTTGGGGAAAAAAAACCCCTTTTTTTTTTTTTTTTTAAAAAAACCCCCTTTTTAAAAAATTTTTAAAAATTTTTTATAATTTTTTTTTAAAAAAAAAAAAGGGGGAAATTTTTCCCCCCCGGGAAAAAATTTTTTTTAAAAATTTTAATTTTAAAACCCCTTTTTTTTAAAAAGGAAAAATTGGGTTTTTTAAAAAAATTTTTTTAAAAGGGTTTTTTTTTTAAATTTTTTTTAAAAAAAAACTTTTTTTGGGTTTTTTAAAAATAATTTTTAAAAAAAAACCCTTTTTAAAAAAAAAATTTTTTTTCCAATTTTAAAAATTTTTTAAAAAAGGGGTTTTTTTTAAAATTTTTAAAATATTTTTTTGGGGGAAAAAAAAAAAAAAATTTTTTTTTTTTTAAAAAAAAAAAACCCCCTTTTTTTTTTAAAAAAAAGGGGTTTTTTGGAAAAAAACCCCTTTTTTTTTAAAAAATTTTATTGGGGGGCCCCCCCCCCTTTTTAAAAAAATTTTTTTTTTTTTTTTTTGGGAAAATTTTCCCGCCCGGGGGTTTTTTCCCGGGGTTTTTTTTTTTAAAATGAAAAAAGGGGGGAAAAAAAAAAAAATTGGGAAAAAATTTTTTTTAAAAAAAAACCCCCCCTTTTTTGGGTTTTTTAAATTTTTTTGGGGGTTTTTTAAAATTTGGGGTTTTTTTAAAAAAAAACCCAAAAAAAAAAGGGGGTTTTTTTTTTTTTGAAAATTTTTTTAAAAAAAAAGGGGGGATTTTTAAAGGGGGTTTTTTTTTTTTTTTACAAAAATTTTTTTTTAAAAGGGGGTTTTTTTTTTAAAAAATTTTTAAAAAAGGCCCAAAAAAAAAAATTTTTTTAAAAAATTTTTTTTTCCAAAAAAACCCAAAGGAAAGGGGAAAAAAATCCCTTTTTAATTTTTAAAAATTTTTTTGAAGGGGGCCCCTTTTTGTTTTTTAAAATTTGGAAAAGGGGGAAAAAAAAAAAAAACCCTTTTTCCCCCCTTTTTTTTCCTTTTTTTTTTTATTGAAAAAAATTTTTTTTTTAAAATTTTTTAAAAAATTTTTAAAAACCCCCCAAATTTAAAAAATTTTTTTCCCTTTTTTTTTTGGGGAAAAAAAATTTTTTTGGGGGCCCCCGGGTTTTTTTTTTTTTAGGGTTTTTAAAAAAAAACCCCTTTTGGAAAAAAATTTTTGGAAAAACCAAAAAAAAACCCCCCGGGAAAAATTCCCTTTTTTAAATTTTTTTAAAAAATTTTTTTGGGGTTTTTGGGAAAAATTTTTAAAAAAAAAAAAATTTAAAAAAAATTTTTCCTTTTGGTTTTCAAAAAGGGTTTTTCCCCAAAGGGGTTTTTTTTTTTTTTATTGGTTTTTGGGGCCCCCAAAAAAATTTTTGGGGGGGTTTTTTTTTAAAAAACCAAAAAAACCCCAAAAAAAATTTAAATTTCCCAATTTGGGAGGTTTAAAAAAAAAAATTTTTTGGGGAAAAAATTTAAAAAAATTTTAAAAAAAAGTTAAAAAAAAAAAATTTTTTTGGGGGTTTTTGGGTTTTTTAAAAAAAAAAGGAAAAACCCGGGAAAAAATTTTTTAAAAATTTTTTTTTTTTCCCAAAAAACCAATTTTTGGGGGGGGGTTTTTTAAAAAATTTTTTTAAAAATTCCCCCCCCAAATTTTTAAAAAAAAAAACCCCCCTTTTTTGTCCTTTTAAAAATTTTTTTTTTTTTGGTTTTAAAAAAAAAAAAGGAAAAAAAAAAAAATTTTTTTTGCCCGGGGTTTTTGGAAAAAAAAAAAAAACCTTTTTTAAAAAAAAATTTTTAAAAAAATTAAAAAATTTTTTTGGGTTTTTTTTTTTTTGGGAAAAATTCCCCCCGGGCCTTTTTTAAAAACCCCCCCAAAAATTTTTGGTTTTAAGAAAATTTTTTTTTTGGGGGTTTTTTAAAATTTTAAAAAAAATTTTTTTTAAAAAAAAAAAGGGAAATTTTTTTTGGGTTTTTTTAAAGGGAAAATTTTTTTTTAAAAAGGGGGTTTTTAAATTTTTTTAAAAAAAAATTTTTTTGACCCAAAAAATTTTTTTAAAATTTTAAAAATTTTTTTTTAAAAATTTTCCCCAAAAAAAATTTTAAACCCCCTTTTTTTTCAAAAAGGAAAGGGGTTTTTTTAAAAAATTTAAAAAAATTTTTTTTTGGGGAAAAAAAAAAAAAGGGGCCCCTTTTTTTTTTGGGTTTTTCCCCAAAAAAAACCCCTTTTTTTTTTTGGTTAATTTATTTGGGGGCCCAAAAAAAAAATTTGGTTAAATAAAAAAATTTTTTTTTTTAAAAATTTACCCAAAAAAATAAACCCCCTTTTCTTTAATTTTTTTTTTGGGAAAAAATTTTTTTAAAATTTTAAAAAAAAGCCCAAAAAACCCCCAAAAAAATTTTTGGGGAAACCCTTTTTTTTTTCCCAAAAAAAAAAAAGGGGAAAATTTTTTTAATTTTAAAATTTTTTTATTTTCCGGCCCCTTCCCAAAAAAAAAAATTTTTTTTTTTTGGGCCCCCAAAAAAAACCCCCCTTTTAATTTTTTCCCCTTTTAAAGGGTTTTTTTTAAAGGGCAGCCCTTTTTTTTAAATTTTAAAAAAAAAAAAAACCCCCCCAAAATTTAAAAAAAAATTTTTTTTTTTTTTGGGTTTTTTAAAAAAATTTTTTAAAAAAGGGGCCCCCCCCGGGGGTTTTTTTTTTTGGGGAAAAAAAAGGGGGGGGGGTTTTTTTTTTAAAAAAGGAAAAAAAAAAAAAGGGAAAATTTTTTCCCTTTTCCCCCTTTTTTTTGAAGAAAGGGTTTTCCCTTTTAAAAAAAAATTTTTTAAAAAAAATTTTTTTTTTAAAAAAAAATTTTAATTTTTTTTTTTTGAAATTTTAAAAAAATCCCCCCGGGGAAAAAAAAATTTTTTTTTTTTTTTTTTTTGGGGGGAAAAAAAAAAAATTTTTTTTAAAAATTTTTTTTTGGGGGGGTTTTAAAAAAAACCCTTTTTCCCGCCCCCCCCCCCATTTTGGGGGGTTTAAAAGGGTTTTTGGGTTAAAAAATTTAAAAAATTTAAAAGGAAAAACCCCAAAAAAAAATTTTGGGTTTTTTTTTTTTTAAAAAATTTTTGGGGGGGGGTTTAATTTTTTTTATTTTTTGGGGGCCCAAATTTTTTAAAAAAAGGGGGCCTTTAAAATTTTTGGGAAAAAAAAATTAAAAAAAGGGTTTTTTAAAACCCCCCAAAAATTTTTTTTAAAAAAAGGAAAAAATTTTTTTTTTTTTTTTAAAATTTTTTTTTTTTTAAAAAAAAAAAAAAAAAAAAATTTTTTTTTTTTTAAAAATTTAAAAAAGGGTTTTTTTTTTAAAAAACCCCCCTTTTAATTATTTTTGGGGAAAAAGGGGCCCCAAAAAAAAAAATTTTTTTTTTTTTAAAAAAAAATTTTTTTAAAAATTTAAATTTAAAAACCCTTTTTTTAATTTGGGGTTTTTAAAAAAAACCCCCCTTTTTTTTTTTTTTAAAAAATTTAAAGAACCCCCCAAAAAAAAAATTTTTTTTTTTTTTTGGGAAAAAAAAGGAAAGGGGTTTTTTTTTAATTTTTTAAAAAATTTTTTTTTTTAAAAAAAAATTTTTTTTAAAAGGGGGGAAAATTTGGAAAAATTTTTTTAAAAAAAAAAACTTTTCTTTTTCCCCCCCCCCCGGTTTTTTTTTAAAAAAGGGGGTTTTTTAAAAAATTTTAAAAAAAAAATTTTTAAATTAAAAAAAAAAATTTTTTTTCCCTTTTTTTGGAAAAAATTTTTTCCCCCCGGGGGGGTTTTTTATTTTTTTTTTTTGGGGGGGGGGAGAAATGATAAGGGAAAACCCCTTCCCAAAGATCCCGCTTAAAGTAAAATAAACTTCCATAAATCTGTCAATTTCCGTCCGATTTTACAATGAATTGGGTTTTATTTGACAAAGGGAGAACCCCTATTGTTTAATTTTTAAAAAAATTTATTTTATTTTTTAGATGGGCCCAAAAATTTAAAAAATTTGATAAGGGGTTAACCTTTGTGAATTTTTTGGCAAAAAAAACCAAAGGGACCAAAAGGGGGGATTCTACTACTGCCCCAAAAGTTAAATCTATAGTTTGTCGTGATGATTGACCCGTGCAGTTCCCGGTTTGGGGTTTATTAATGAGTAAGAAATCCCTACCCCCCGATCCCGCTTAAAGTTAAATAAACTTTCCCCTAAAAACTGTCAATTTCTGTCCCCATTTGACAATTTAATTGGTTTTTTTGACAAAGGGGGTTAAAATCTATTTTTTAATAATTTTTTAAAAATTTATTTATTTTGAGAGGACCCCAAAAATTTAACCCAAAAAGATTTAAAGGGGGGGGGCCCTTTTTGGGGAAATTTTTTGGGCCCCCCCAAAAAAATTTAACTGCACAACAGGGGATTCTACCCACTGGCCCACGTTACCTATAGGTTTTCGTGAAAGATTGGGCCCGTGACAGTTCCCGGTTTGGTTTTATAAAGAAATAGAAAACCGTAACCCCAAAATCCCGGGTTAAAATTAAATAAAAATTCCCTAAACTGTTTAATTTTTGTTTCCCATTTTACAATGATTTGGTTTTTTGACAATGGGGGGAAACTCTATTTTTAATAATTTTTAAGAATTAATTGATTTGAACCCGGGCCCAAAATTAAAAAAATTTTTAAGGGTTTGCCTTTGTGAAAATTTTTTTTTTCAAAAAAATTAACTGCACAACAGGGGCGATTTATTCTGCCCCGTGTACTCTATAGTTAGTTTTTGATGATTTTACAGTGGGCAGTTCCCGGGTTTGGGTTTTAAAAGAGTAAGAAATCCGACCCCAAAATTTCCCCCCTTAAAATTATTTAAACTTCCGTAAATCTGTTTAATTTCTGTCTGATTTGACAATGAATTGGTTATTTGACAAAGGGAGAACTTATTGTTAATAATTTTTAAAAAATATATTGATTTTGAGACGGTCCTTAAAAATTTAAAAAATTTGTTAAGGGGTTAGCCTTTGTGAATATTTTTGGGGAAAAAAATTTTTAAAATGCACAACAGGGCGACTCTACACTGCCTACGTCTACTGTATAGTTAGTCGTGATTTAAGGGCTGTGACAGGGTTTCCCCGGGTTTTGGGTTTAAAATAAATAAAATCCGTACCCAAAAATCCCGCTCAAAGTTTTAAAAAAAATTTCCCTTTAAATCTGCCAATTTTTGTCCCATTTGACATGAATTGGGGTTTTTTGACCAAAGAGAGAAACTCCCTTTTTAATAATTTTGTAGAATTATTTATTTTGAGACGGACCCAAAAATTAAAAAATTGTTAAAAGGGGTTTTGGGCCTTTTTGAATTTTTTGGCGAAAAATTCAACTGCCAAAACAGGGGGAATCTAAATACTGGGACTCGGGGTAACTTTATAGTTTGTCGTGAGGGTTGACAGTGAAAAGTTCCCGGTTTTGGGCCCTTAAAAGAGTAAGAAATCCGTACCCAAAAATCCGCTTAAAATTTAAATAAAATTCCGTAAATCTGTCAATTACTGTCCGATTTTCAAAGAATTTGGGTTTTTTGACAAAGGGAAAAACTCTATTGTTAATAAATTTTTTTAAAAATTTATTGATTTTGAGATGGGGCCCAAATTAACAAATTTGTTTAAAGGGGTTAAACCCTTTGGGGAATTTTTGGCAAAAAAAAATTTAAATTTCACAAAAGGGCGACCACTACTGCCCAAGTCTTTCTCTTTTTTAGTCCCTGATGTTTGGGCATTTACAGTTTCCCGGTTTTGGGTTAAAATTTAGTAAGAAATTTCCCTACCCAAAGATTTCCCCCTTTAAAATTTAAATTTAAAATTCCGTAAAAACTGTCAATTTTTTGTCCGATTTGACAATGGGAAATTTGTTTATTTTAACCAAAAGGGAGAAATTATTGTTAATAATTTTAAAATAATTATTGAATTTTGAGACGGACCCAAAATTAACAAATTTTTTAAGGGGGAGCCTTTTTGAAATTTTGGCAAAAAAAAAACAACTGCACAAAAGGGCGATTCTAATATGCCCACGGGACTCTATAGTTAGTCCCTGTTATTGACGTGGGCAGTTCCCGGGTTTTGGGTCATAAATGAGTAAGAAATCCGTACCCCAAAAATCCCGCTTAAAGTTAAATTTAAAATTCCGTAAATCTTTCAATTTCTGTCCGATTTGACAAGGTTTGGGTTAAATTTTACAATTAGGGAAAAAACCCCTTTTTTATAATTTTTTTAAATATATTGATTTTGAGACTGAATTTAAAATTAAAAAAATTTGTTAAGGGTGTTTGTTTGTTTAATTTTTTGGCCCCCAAAAAATTTAACTGCACAACAGGGCGATTCTTCTAATGCCTACGTCTACGTATGTTTTGCCCCTGAAAAAGGGTTTAAAGTGACAGTTCCCCTTTTTGGGTTCCCTAAATGAAATAGAAATCCCTACCCAAAATTCCCCCTTAAAGAAATAAACCTCCGTAAATCTGTCAATTTCTGTCCGTTTGAAATGAATTGGGTTTTTTGACCAAAGGAGAAACCCCTTGGGTTTAAAAAATTTGTTTGAATTTTGATTTTGAACGGACCCAAAATTTTAAAAAATTTTTTTAAGGGGTTAGCCTTTGTGAATTTTTTTTGGCGAAAAAAATTTAACTGCACAAAAAAGGGGGATTCACTACCCGGGCCCCCGTCTATCCTATAGTTAGTCGTGATGATTGACATTTAGAGTTTCCGGGTTTTAAATTTATAAAAAAGTTTAAAAAATCCGTAACCAAAATTCCCCGCTTAAAATTAAAAAAAATTCCGTTTAAAACTGTCAATTTCTGTCCCATTTGACAATGAATTAGTTTTTTGACCCAAAGGGGGAACTCTTTGTTAATAATTTTAAAATAAATATTTATTTTTGGGGGGGGAACCGGGGTTTTCCCCCCCAAAAAAAACAAAATTTTTTTTAAGGGGGTTTGCCTTTGGGGGAAAATTTTGGCAAAAAAAAATTTAAACTTTCACAAAAACATTCTACTTTTGCCTTTCGTTACTGTTTTTAGTTTTTGTCGTGATAATTGACTGGGACAGTTCCCGGTTTGGGTTTATAAATAAGTAAGAAAACCGTACCCAAAGATCCGCTCAAAGTTAAATAAAAATTCCGTAAATCTGTCAAATTTTTGTCCGATTTTGACATTAAATTGGGTTTTTTTTGACAATGAGAGAATCCTTTAATAATTTTTTGTAAAAATATATTCATTTTAAGACGGACCCAAAATTAACAAATTTTTTAAGGGGGGGTTTGGCCCCCCCCCCCCCCTTTTTGAATTTTTTTTGGGGAAAATTCAACTTTCCCCAACAGGGCATTCTACACTGCCTCGTTTACTCTATAGTTTTGTCGGATGATTGACAGGGGGAGTTCCCGGTTTGGGTTTATAAAAAAGTAAAAAATCCGTACCCAAAAACCCGCTCAAAGTTTAAAAAAACTTCCCTAAAAATGTCAAATTTTGTCCGATTTTAAAGGAAATTTGGGTTTTTTGGGCAAAAAGGGGGGGAACTTATTGTTAATAAATTTTAAAAAAAATTTATTGATTTTGGGGACGGACCCAAAATTTTAAAAAATTTATTTAAAGGGGGTTTGCCTTTGTGAATTTTTTTGGGGATAAAATTTAAAAAAAACAACAGGGGGTTCTACAACGGGCCCCCGTGTAAATCTATAGTTTTGTTTTTGATGATTGACAGTGCATTTTTCCCCGGGTTTTTTTCATAAAAAGTAAGAAAAACCGTACCCAAAGAAACCCCCCTTAAAGTAAAATAAATTTCCGTAAATCCCGTCAAATTTTTGTCTGATTTGACATTAAATTGGTTATTTGAAAAATGGGAGAACCCTATTGTTAATAATTTTTAAAAAAATATTGGGTTTTGAGACGGGGCCCAAAAAATTTAAAAAAATTTGTTAAGGGTTTTTGCCTTTGTGAATATTTTTGGGAAAAAAATTCAACTGCCAACAGGGGGGATTCTTTTACTGCCTAAAGTCTAAATGATGTTTTGTCCCCTGATAATTGACAGTGACAGTTCCCGGTTTGGTTCAAAATTTAATTTTAAAAAATCCGGGACCCAAAGGGTCCCGCTCAAAGTTAAAAAAACTTCCGTAAATTTGTCAATTTTTGTCCGTTTGACAATGAATTGGTTATTTGACAATAAAGAACTCCCCCTTTTTTAAAAAATTTTGGTTTGAATATATTTATTTGAGACGGGGCCCCAAAAAATTAAAAAAATTTTTTTAAGGGGTTTCCTTTGTGAATTTTTTGGCGAAAAATTCAAAATGCACAAAGGGCGATTTTACTACTGCAAATTTTATCATAGTTATTGTATGATTTGACCGTGACAGTTTCCCCGGTTTTTGGGTTTATAAATAATAAGAAAACCGTACCCAAAGTCCCGCTTAAAATAAAAAAACTTCCGTAAATCTTTTCAAATTTCTGTCTGAAATTTTCAGAAAATTGGTTTTTTTGGGGAATGGGAAACTCTATTGTTTAAAAATTTTAAAAGAATATATTTATTTGAGACGGAAACCCCAAAAAAAAAAAAATTTTTTTTTTAAAGGGGGTTTGCCTTTTTGAATTTTTTGGGGGAAAAATTTTAACTGCCCAAAAAACAAAGGGGGATTCTAATTTCTGCCCACGTGTAATCTATAGTTAGTTGTGATGGGGTTTCCGTGACAGTTTTTCCCCCTTTTTTTCATAAAAAAAAGTAAGAAAACCGTACCCAAATATTCCTCTCAAATTTTAAAAAAAACTTCCCCTTTAAAACTGTCAAATTTTTGTCCCCATTTGACAAAGAATTGGTTATTTTTACAAGGGGAGAACTCTATTGTTAAAAATTTTTAAAAAAATTTATTGATTTTTTAGACGGGCCCAAAATTAACAAAAATTTATAAGGGGTTTTGCCTTTGTGAAATTTTTTTTCAAAAAATTCCCAAATGCACAACCGGGCGAAAATTTTACTACTGCCCCCGTGTACCTTAGGTTTTGTCCCTGATGATTTCAGTGACAGTTCCCGGTTTTGGGGGCATAAATGAGTAAGAAATCCGTACCCCAAAATCCCGTCAAAGTTAAAAAAACTTCCCCGTAAATCTGTCAATTTTTGTCCGTTTTTACAATGAAAATTTGGGTTTTTTGACAATTTGGGGGAAATCCCGTTTTTTAATTTTTTAGAATATATTGTTTTTTAGAAAGAAAAAATAAAATAGAATAAAATTTTTTAAGGGTGTTTGTTTGTGAATTTTTTGGGGAAAAAAATTTAACGCAAAAACAGGGGGATTCTTCTACTGCCTACGTTTAATGATAGTTATCCCTTTTAGTTGGGGCAGTGACAGTTCCCTTGTTGGGTTTATAAATGAGTTTGAAAACCGTACCCCAAAATTTCCCCCTTTTAAAGTTAAATTTAAAACCCCCGTAAAAAATGTCAAAATTTTTGTCCGATTTGACAATGAATTTGGGTTTTTTGAAAAATGAGGAACTCCCTTGTTTAAAAAATTTGTAGGGAAAATATTTTTTTTGAAAAAGGACCCAAAATTTAAAAAATTTGTTAAAGGGGTTTGCCTTTTTGAATATTTTGGGAAAAAATTTTAACTGCCAACGGGGGACTTACTTTCTGCCTTCGTCTACTGTATATTTTTGTCGTGATAATTGACTGTGACAGTTCCCGGTTTTTTGGTTTTATAAATAAGTAAGAAAAACCGTACCAAAAGATCCCAAACTTTAAAGGGAAAAAAACTTCCATAAAACTGCAATTTTTTGTCCGATTTGACACTGAATTGGTTATTTTACAATGAGAGGGAAATCCCTTTTAATAATTTTTTTAGAAATATTGATTTTTAGGGCGGACCCAAAATTTACAAATTTGTTTAAAAGGGGGTTTTCCCTTTTTAAAAATTTTTTTGGGGAAAAAAAACCCAAATGCAAACAGGGCGTTCTTCCCACTGCACTGGGGGTACTTTATAGTTGTCGTGATGTTTTCCGTGACAGTTCCCGGTTTGGTTTATAAATGGGAAGAAATCCGTACCCCAAAGCATCCCGCTTAAAGTTAAATAAATTCCCCTAAATCTTTTCAAATTTTTGTCCCATTTTTAAATGAAATTGGGTTTTTTTACAATGGGGGAAAATCTATTGTTAATTAAATTTTTAAAAAATTTTTTGATTTTGGACGGGGCCCCAAAAATTTAAAAAATTTTATAAGGGGTTGCCTTTGTGAATTTTTTTTGGGGATAAAATTTAACTGCAAAACAGGGCGATTCTACAAAATGCCCACGTGTACTTTTATAGTTAGGGGCCCTTTTGATTGACATGACCCGTTTTCCCCCTTTTGGGGGTTTAAAAAAGTAAAAAATCCGTACCCCAAAGGGTCCCGCCCTTAAAAGTAAAATAAACTTTTCCCTAAACTTCCCTTTTTTGTCCCATTTGCAGTAAAAAGGTTTTTTGACAAAGGGGAAAAATCTAAAATTTTTTAATAAATTTTAAAAAATATATTTATTTTGAGGGCGGGCCCAAAATTAAAAAAATTTGTTAAGGGGTTTGCCTTTTTGAAAATTTTGGCAAAAAAATTTAAATGCAAAACAGGGCGATTCTACTACTGCCTACGTCTACTGTAAGGGGGGTGGTGATAATTGACAGTGAAAAGTTCCCCCTTTGGGTTTATAAATAAGTAAAAAATCGGGACCCAAAGATCCCCCTCAAAGTTTTAAAAAAAACTTCCGTAAATCTGTTTAATTTTTGTTTTCCCATTTTTACAATGGGAAATTGGTTATTTGACAAGAGAGAAATTCCCCCTTTTTATAAAATTTTTTAGAAAATATTGAAAATTTTAGACGGACCCAAAAAATTTAAAAAATTTGGTTTAAAGGGGTTTGCTTTTTTTAAATTTTTTGGCGAAAAATTCAACTGCAAACAGGGGGGATTTACTAAATGGGCCCCCCGTGTACTCTATAGTTTTGTCGGGGGGGGTGGGTTGACAGTGACAGTTCCCGGTTTGGTTCCCTAAAGAGTAAGAAATCCGACCCAAAAATCCCCCCTCAAAGTTAAAAAAACTTCCGTAAAACTTTCAAATTTTTGTGATTTTTACAAAGAATTGGTTATTTTTACAATGGGAGAACTTGTTTTTTAAAAAATTTTAAAAAAAATTTTATTGGGTTTTTAGATGGACCCAAAATTAAACAAATTTGATAAAGGGGGTTTGCCTTTGTGAATTTTTTGGGAAAAAAAAAAATTTAAAATTTTTCAAAAGGGCTATTTTTACTTTCTGCCCACTTTTACTCTATAGATATCGTGATGATTTACAGTGACATTTCCCCCGGTTTTGGGTTTATAAAAGGGGTAAGAAAACCCTACCCCAAAAATTTTCCGCTTAAAATTAAAAAAAACTTCCGTAAATCTGTCCCAAATTTCCCGTCCGAATTTTTACAATGAATTGGTTATTTGACAATGGGAAAACTCTATTGGGTTTAAAAATTTTTTAAAAAAATTGATTTGAGACAAACCCCAAAATTTAAAAAATTTGATAAGGGGTTTAGGGCCTTTTTTTTGAAAATTTTTTTTCAAAAAAAATTTAAACCCGCACAACAGGGCGATTCTTAATTCTGCCCCCCGTGTACTTTTATAGTTAGTTGTGTGATTGACAGTGACGTTCCCCGGTTTGGGGTTAAAAAATGAGTAAGGGAAAACCGTTCCCCAAATTTCCCCGAAAATTATTTAAAATTCCGTAAACCCGTCAATTTCTGTCTGTTTGACAATGAATTGGTTTTTTGACAATGGGAAAAAACCCCTATTGTTAAATTTTAAATAATATATTGATTTTGAGACGGGGCCCAAAATTAACAAATTTGTTAAAAGGGGAGCCTTTGTGAATATTTTGGCAAAAAATTCAAATGCCCAAAAGGGGGGGATTTTACAATGCCCCACGCTAATGTATAGTTAGTGTGATAATTGACTGTGACAGTTCCCGGGTTTTGGTTTTATAAATAATTTAAAAAATCCGTACCCAAAAAATCCCGCTCAAAGTTTTAAATAAAATTCCGTAAATCTGTCCCAATTTTTGTCCATTTTACATTGAATTGGTTATTTGGGCAAAGAGAGAACTCCCTTGTTAAAAAATTTTGGGAGAATATATTGATTTTGAGAAAGGACCCAAAATTTAAAAAAATTTGTTAAGGGGTTAAACCCCTTTTTGGGAATTTTTTTTGGGGGAAAAACAACTGCACAAAAGGGGGATTTTACTACTGCACTCGTGTACCATAGTTTGTCGTGATGATTGAAAATTTACAGTTTCCCCGGTTTTGGGTTTCAAAAAAAGTAAGAAATCCCCTACCCCCCGATCCCGCTCAAAAATTAAAATTTTAAATTCCGTAAAACTGTCAATTTCTGTTTTTATTTTGGGCAATGAAATTTGGTTATTTGACAATGGGAAACTTTTTTTTTGTTAATAATTTTTAAAAAATTTTTTGATTTTGAGACCCGGAAACCCAAAAAAATTTAACCAAAAATTTTATAAAAGGGGGTTTGCATTTGGGGAATTTTTTGGCGATAAATTCCCAAAAACACAACAGGGCGATTCTACAACTGGCCCCCGTGTACTCTATAGTTAGTTTTGATGATTTACAGTGACAGTTCCCGGGGTTTTGGGTTTATAAATAAGTAAGAAATCCGTACCCAAAGATCCCGCTTAAAGTAAAATAAAATTCCCTAAATCTGTCAATTTCTGTCTGATTTGACAGTAAATTGGTTTATTTGACAATGGGAGAACTCTATTGTTAATAATTTTTAAATAATATATTGATTTTGAGACGGACCCAAAATTAACAAATTTGTTAAGGGGTTAGCCTTTGTGAATTTTTTGGCAAAAATTCAACTGCACAACAGGGCGATTCTACTACTGCCTACGTCTACTGTATAGTTAGTCGTGATAATTGACAGTGACAGTTCCCGGTTTGGTTCATAAATAAGTAAGAAATTCGTACCCAAAGATCCCGCTCAAATTTAAATATACTTCCGTAAATCTGTCAATTTCTGTCCGATTTGATAATGAATTGGTTATTTGACAATGAGAGAACTCCCTTGATAATAATTTTGTAGAATATATTGATTTTGAGACGGACCCAAAATTAACAATTTGTTAAAGGGTTTGCCTTTGTGAATTTTTTGGCAAAAAATTTAACTGCACAACAGGGCGATTCTACTACTGCACACGTGTACTCTATAGTAGTCGTGATGATTGACAGTGACAGTTCCCGGTTTGGTTCATAAATAAGTAAGAAATCTGTACCCAAAGATCCCGCTTAAAGTAAAATAAACTTCCGTAAATCTGTCAATTTCTGTCTGATTTGACAGTAAAATGGTTATTTGACAATGGGAGAACTCTATTGTTAATAATTTTAAAGAATATATTGATTTTGAGACGGACCCAAAATTAACAAATTTGTTAAGGGGTTAGCCTTTGTGAATTTTTTGGGGAAAAATTCAACTGCACAACAGGGCGATTCTACTACTGCCCACGTGTACTCTATAGTTAGTTGTGATAAATGACAGTGACAGTTCCCGGTTTGGTTCATAAATAAGTAAGAAATCCGTACCCAAATATTCCTCTCAAATTTAAATAAACTTCCGTAAATCTGTCAATTTCTGTCTGATTTGACAGTAAATTGGTTATTTGACAATGGGAGAACTCTATTGTTAATAATTTTAAAGAATATATTGATTTTGAGACGGACCCAAAATTAACAAATTTGTTAAGGGGTTAGCCTTTGTGAATTTTTTGGCAAAAAATTCAACTGCACAACAGGGCGATTCTACTACTGCCCACGTCTACTCTATAGTTAGTCGTGATGATTGACAGTGACAGTTCCCGGTTTGGTTCATAAATGAGTAAGAAATCCGTACCCAAAGATCCCGCTTAAAGTTATTTAAACTTCCGTAAATCTGTCAATTTCTGTCCGATTTGACAATGAATTGGTTATTTGACAATGGGAGAACTTTAACAAATTTGTTAAGGGGTTAGCCTTTGTGAATATTTTGGCAAAAAATTCAACTGCACAACAGGGCGATTCTACTACTGCCTACGTCTACTGTATAGTTAGTCGTGATAATTGACTGTGACAGTTCCCGGTTTGGTTCATAAATAAGTAAGAAATCCGTACCCAAAGATCCCGCTCAAAGTTAAATAAACTTCCGTAAATCTGTCAATTTCTGTCCGATTTGACATTGAATTGGTTATTTGACAATGAGTGAACTCCCTTGTTAATAATTTTGTAGATAATATTGATTTTGAGACGGACCCAAAATTAACAAATTTGTTAAGGGGTTAGCCTTTGTGAATTTTTTGGCGAAAAATTCAACTGCACAACAGGGCGATTCTACTACTGCACTCGTGTACTCTATAGTTAGTCGTGATGATTGACAGTGACAGTTCCCGGTTTGGTTCATAAATAAGTAAGAAATCCGTACCCAAAGATCCCGCTCAAAGTTAAATAAACTTCCGTAAATCTGTCAATTTCTGTCCGATTTGACAATGAATTGGTTATTTGACAATGGGAGAACTCTTATGTTAATAATTTTAAAGAATTTATTGATTTTGAGACGGACCCAAAATTAACAAATTTGATAAGGGGTTAGCCTTTGTGAATTTTTTGGCGATAAATTCAACTGCACAACAGAGCGATTCTACAACTGCCCACGTGTACTCTATAGTTAGTTGTGATGATTGACAGTGACAGTTCCCGGTTTGGTTCATAAATAAGTAAGAAATCCGTACCCAAAGATCCCGCTTAAAGTAAAATAAACTTCCGTAAATCTGTCAATTTCTGTCTGATTTGACAGTAAATTGGTTATTTGACAATGGGAGAACTCTATTGTTAATAATTTTAAATAATATATTGATTTTGAGACGGACCCAAAATTAACAAATTTGTTAAGGGGTTAGCCTTTGTGAATATTTTGGCAAAAAATTCAACTGCACAACAGGGCGATTCTACTACTGCCTACGTCTACTGTATAGTTAGTCGTGATAATTGACAGTGACAGTTCCCGGTTTGGTTCATAAATAATTAAGAAATCCGTACCCAAAGATCCCGCTCAAAGTTAAATAAACTTCCGTAAATCTGTCAATTTCTGTCCGATTTGACAATGAATTGGTTATTTGACAATAAGAGAACTCCCTTGTTAATAATTTTGTAGAATATATTGATTTTGAGACGGACCCAAAATTAACAAATTTGTTGTTGTTGTTGTTGTTGTTAGCCTTTGTGAATTTTTTGGCGAAAAATTCAACTGCACAACAGGGCGATTCTACTACTGCACACGTGTACTCTATAGTTAGTCGTGATGATTGACAGTGACAGTTCCCGGTTTGGTTCATAAATAAGTAAGAAATCCGTACCCAAAGATCCCGCTTAAAGTCGGTATATCAACTTGGAAAAACTTTTAATATGTTAAAGTGTTGATGTTTTAGAACGTTGGTTAAAAGGGAAAAATCCCAAAAAATTCTTCTGCGCTCGGCAGCGATTTTAGTGGTTTTCCGGCCGAACGTGGAATGACGTCATTGTACGCCCGGCTCGCTGGCTGACTTGAGCTTCGTATGCGCGCTCGGTCCCCCGCCCCGCATAAAGAGATAACATTGCAGTATAGTATCATCATTCAATAGTGCGGTGAAAGAATGTGCATCAGCTGAAGTAATAGTGTAATAATATCGATGCTATATTATAATGGTGTATGTTAGTCTAATATAAAATGGTGATCAAGTGCAGGTGAATATAAAAATAATAATATAAAATAAATTACACAAACAGCTATCATTTCATCGGTTTCCAAACTGTGATAAGTTACCATAAGCATACCAGCAACTATTGTCATACATGTCTTTATTTTTCATAAAAAATATTTATTTTATATTTTTCCGTGCACATTTTGTCCTAATATTGTGAGCAAATGCATGTATATGCAATAACCATCATATGTAGAATCATTCAAAATCAATGATAATAAACAGTCATTCTTTATAGAAGAGCGTTGTGCGCGAGTTTCACCCAACTTAAGCCCCAAACCATCTAGCAGACAATCACATTAGAAATAGAACCTTCCTAACACGACTGTACATGACACAAGCATGCACTCACATTTATCTGAGCGGTCGTAAACACCCAGCGCGCAATCTGTGTTGTATACGTGATAAGTTATGCGATACTTGAGGATACTTCTTTCCACGCACTTACCAACGCACTCGTATTCAAACAAATACATACCATTTCTAATAAAGAAAACCAGATGACGATAGGGTGAGATGCCAACCCCCCCCCCCCCCAAACACGCACAAACACACATATCACACATTCACAAAATGAATATTATATTGCTGCATGAACGTACTGCTAAAACGAATATCAATAAATGTTTCATATTTGGTACCTAGATCATAATGTAATGTGAATTTGACATACAAAATAACATGTTTTACACAGGTGCCCTAGAATCTTACCACAAAGAAAGACTCAAGTATCTTCCAAAGCGAGTTCACTATCCATAGAAAGGAATAGAAGCACGTGGTATACTCGCTATACTTGATCATAATCATCATAACTGATATAATTCATCATCATCATCATATCATCATCTTCATCATAATTGGTGCTCTACAAACGAAACGCACAGCTGCGAGAAATCGACTGATTGGGTCTTGAAAGCCGAGTACTTCGTAACGCGAGCCGGCCGCGGACCGGCTACACGCTCGGGTCGACTCTATGAGTGGCCGTACAGTGACGTCATTTTTAGGCCACTAGTTTTCGTGCAGTGATATTTTAAAACTCTATTTACTTAGCAACCAGATGTCCGATCAAGCTGCATCTAAGATCTATTTCCGTGAAATTGAATGGTTCAAGATATGCTATGAAGTGCTACCAAGATGAGATAATTCCTTTAAAGTAGAATAAACTTCCGTAAATCTGTCAATTTCTGTCTGATTTGACAGAAATTGGTTATTTGACAATGGGAGAAACTCTATTGTAATAATTTTAAAGAATATATTGATTTTGAGACGGACCAAAATTAACAAATTTGTTAAGGGGTTAGCCTTTGTGAATTTTTGGGGAAAAATTCAACTGCACAACAGGGCGATTCTACTACTGCCCACGTGTACTCTATAGTTAGTTGTGATGATTGACAGTGACAGTTCCCGGTTTGGTTCATAAATAAGTAAGAAATCCGTACCCAAATATTCCTCTCAAATTTAAATAAACTTCCGTAAATCTGTCAATTTCTGTCCGATTTGACAATGAATTGGTTATTTGACAATGGGAGAACTCTATTATTAATAATTTAAAAGAATTTATTGATTTTGAGACGGACCCAAAATTAACAAATTTGATAAGGGGTTAGCCTTTGTGAATTTTTTGGCAAAAAATTCAACTGCACAACAGGGCGATTCTACTACTGCCCACGTGTACTCTATAGTTAGTCGTGATGATTGACAGTGACAGTTCCCGGTTTGGTTCATAAATGAGTAAGAAATCCGTACCCAAATATCCCGCTTAAAGTTAAATAAACTTCCGTAAATCTGTCAATTTCTGTCCGATTTGACAATGAATTGGTTATTTGACAATTAGGGAACTCCCTTGTTTATAATTTTGTAGAATATATTGATTTTGAGACTGACATAAAATAGAATAAATTTGTTAAGGGTGTTTGTTTGTGAATTTTTGGCAAAAAATTCAACTGCACAACAGGGCGATTCTTCTACTGCCTACGTCTACTGTATAGTTAGTCGTGATAGTTGACAGTGACAGTTCCCGGTTTGGTTCATAAATGAGTAAGAAATCCGTACCCAAAATTCCCGCTTAAAGTTAAATAAACCTCCGTAAATCTGTCAATTTCTGTCCGATTTGACAATGAATTGGTTATTTGACAATGAGAGAACTCCCTTGTTAATAAATTTGTAGAATATATTGATTTTGAAACGGACCCAAAATTAACAAATTTGTTAAGGTTTAGCCTTGTGAATTTTTTGGGGAAAATTCAACTGCACAAACGGGCGATTCTACTACTGCCCCCGTGTACTCTAATAGTTTAGTTTGTGATGATTGCAGTGACAGTTCCCGTTTTGGTTCATAAATAGAGTAAGAAATCCGTACCCAAATATTCCTCTCAATTTAATAAAACTTCCGTAATTGTCAATTTCTGTCCGATTTGACAATGATTGGTATTGACAATGGGAGACACTCCTATTATTAATAATTTAAAAGAATTTATTGATTTTGAGAACGGACCCTAATTACAAATTTGATAAGGGTTAGCCTTTGTGAATTTTTTGGCAAAAAATTCACTGCACAACAGGGCGATTCACTCTGCCCACGTGTACTCTATAGTTAGTCGTGATGATGACAGTGACAGTTTACCGTTTGGTTCATATGAGTAGGACATCCGTACCCAAATACCCGCTTAAAGTTAAATAAACTTCCGTAAAATCTGTCAATTTCTTGTCCGATTTGACATGAATTGTTATTTTACATTAGGGAACTCCCGTGTTTATAATTTTGTAGCAATATATTGTTTTTGAGACTGACATAAATAGAATAAATTTGTTAGGGTGTTTGTTGTGAATTTTTTGCCAAAAAATTCAACTGCAACAACAGGACATTCTTCTACTGCCTACGTCTACTGTATATTAGTCGTGAGGTTGACAGTGAACAGTTCCCGGGTTCTGGTTCATCAATGAGTACGAAATCCGTACCCAAAATTTCCCGCTTAAAAGTTAATAAACACCTCCTTAAATCTGTCCATTTCCTGTCCGATTTGCCATGAATGGTATTTGAAATGAGAGAACTCCCCTATGTTAATAAATTTGTGAATATATTGATTTTGAAACGGACCCAAAATTAACAAATTTGTTTTAAGGGGTTTAGCCTTTGTGAATATTTTGGCAAAAAATTCACTGACAACAGGGCGATTCTACTTCTGCGCCCCACGTGTACTCTATATAGTTAGTTGTTATGATTTACAGTGACAGTTCCCCGTTTTTTGTTGGTATAATAGTAAGAAATCCGTACCAAAGTTTCCCGCTTAAAGTTATTGAAACTTCGTAAATCTGTCATTTTCTGTCTGATTTGAAAAATGAATTGGTTATTTGACAATGGGAGAACTCTATTGTTATAATTTTAAATTAATGTATTGATTTTGAGACGGTCCTAACATTAACAAATTTGTTAAGGGGTTAGCGCTTTGTGAATATTTTGGCAAAAATTCACTGCACAACAGGGCGACTCTACTACTGCCTAACGTCTACTGTATAGTTTATCGTGATAATTGACTGTGACAGTTCCCGGTTTGGTTCATAATACAGTAAGAAATCCGTCCTCCAAAGTCCCGCTCAAGTTAAATAAACTTCTCTAAATCTGCCCAATTTCTGTCCGATTTTACACTGAATGGTTATGTGACAATGAGAGAACGCCCTTGTTAATAATTTTTGTAGAATATATTGATTTTGATACGGACCAAAATTAACACCATTTGTTAAGGGGTTAGCCTTTGTGAATTTTTTGGCGAAAAATTCAACTGCACAACAGGGCGAATCTACTACTGCAATCCCGTACTTTATAGTTAGTCGTGATGATTGACAGTGACAGTTCCCGGTTGGTTCATAAATGAGTAAGAAATCCGTACCCAAAGATCCCGCTTAAAGTTAAATAAACTTCCGTAAATCTGTCATTTCATGTCCGCTTTGACAGTGAATTGGTTATTTGACAATGGGAGAACTCTATGTTAATAATTTTAAAGAATTTTTGATTTGAGATGACCCAAAATAACAAATTTGATAAGGGGTTAACCTTTGTGGAATTTTTTGGCAAAAAATTCACTGCACAACAGGGCGATTCTACTACTGCCCACGTCTACTCTATAGTTAGTCGTGTGATTGACAGTGACCAGTTCCCGGTTTGGTTCATAAATGGTAAGAATCGTACCCAAAGATCCGCTTGAAATTAAATGCACTTCCGTAAATCTGTCAATTTCTGTCCCGTTTGACAATGAATTAGTTTATTGAACAAGGGGAGAACTCTATTGTTATATTTTTAAATAATATATTGATTTTGAGACGGACCCAAAAATTAACAAATTTGTTAGGGGTTCGCCTTGTGTGAATATTTTGGCAAAAATTCAACTGCACAACAGGGCCGTTCTACTACTGGCCCACGTGTAACTCTATAGTTATTCCGTGATGATTGACAGTGACCGTTTCCCGGTTTGGTTCCATAAATGAGTAAGAAACCGTACCCAAAATACCGCTTAAAGTTAAATAAACTTCCGTAAATCCTGTCATTTCTTGTCCATTTGCCATGAATTGGTTATTTGACAATGCGGGAACTCCCTTGGTTTATTAATTATTGTAGTGTGTATTATTGATTTTGTGAGACTGACATAAAATAGAAAATAAATTTGATTAAGGGTGTTTGTTTTTGTTGAATTTTTTGGCAAAAAATTCAACTGCACACAGGGCGATTCTTCTACTGCCTATCTACTGTATAGTTATTCGTGGATGTTGACAGTGAAGTTCCCGTTTGGTTCATAAATTAGAAAGAAATCCGTCCCCAAAAATTCCCGCTTTAAAAGTTAAATAAACCTCGTAAATCTGTCAATTTTCTGTCCGATTGACAATGAATTGGTTATTTTACAATGAGTAGAACTCCCTTCTTAATATTGTAGAATATATTGGATTTTGAGACGGACCCAAAACTTACAAATTATGTTGAGGGGTTACTTTGTGAATTTTTTGGCGAAAAATCAACTAGCACAACAGGGCGATTCTACTACTGCCCCGTCTACTCTATAGTTTAGTCGTGATGATTGACAGTGAGAGTTCCCTGGTTTAATTCATAAATAAGAGTAAGAAATCCGTACCCAAAGATCCCGCTTAAAGTAAAAATAAACTTCCGTAAAATCTGTCATTACAGTCCGATTTTGACAGTAAATTGGTTATTTGACATTTGGGGGGGAGAACTCTATTGGTAATAATTTTAAAAGAATTTATTGATTTTGAGACGGACGCCAAAATTAACAAAATTTGATAAGGGTTAGCCTTTGGTGATTTTTGGCGAAAAATTCAACTGCACACAGGGCGTTCTACTACTGCCCACGTGTACTCTAGATAGTTGTGATGATTGACAGTTACGTTCCCGGTTTGGTTCATACAATAAGTAAGAATCCGTAACCCAAAGATCCGCTTAAAGTAAATACTTCCGTAAATCTGTCATTTCTGTCTGATTTGACAGTAAAAATTGGTTTATTTGACAATGTGAGAACTCTATTGGTTAATATTTTTAAATAATATATTGGATTTTAAGAAGGACCGCAAAATTACAAATTTGTTAATGAGGGTTTACCTTTGTGAATTTTTTGGCGAAAAATTCAACCGGCACACAGGGCGATTCTACTACTGCCCACGTCTACTCCTATAGTTATCGTGATGAATGAACAGTGACCAGTTCCGGTTTGGTCATAACTGAGTAAGAAATCCGTACCCAAGGATCCCGCTTAAAATTACATAACTTCCGTAAATCTGTCATTTTCTGTCCGATTTGACAATGATTAGTTATATTTGACAATGGGAGAACTCTCTTGTTAATAATTTTAAAATAATATAATTGATTTTGAGACGGACCCAAAATTACAAATTTTGTTAAGGGTTAGCCTTTGTGAATATTTTGGCAAAAAATTCCAACTGCACAACAGGGCGATTCTACTACTACTACGCCTACGTCTACTGTATATTAGTCGTGATACTTGACTGTGAACGTTCCCCGGTTTGGGTTCATAATAAGTAAGAAATCCGCTACCCAAAGATCCCGCTCAAAGTTAAATAAACTTCCGTTAAATCTGTCCATTTCTGTCCGATTTGACATTGATTTGGTTATTGACAATGAGAGAACTCCTCTTGTTTAATAATTTTGGTAGAATTATTGATTTTGAGACGGACCCAAAATTAACAATTTGTTAAGGGGTTAGCCTTGTGAATTTTTTGCGAAAATTCAACTGACAACAGGGCGATTCTACTACTCGCACTCGTGTACTCTATAGTTAGTCCGTGATGATGACAGTGACAGTTCCCGGTTTGTTCAAATAAGTAAGAAATCCGTAGCCAAGATCCCGCTCAACAGTTAAATATACTTCCGTAAACTGCCATTTTCTGTCCGATTTGACAATGAATTGTTTATTTGAACAATGGAGAACTCTATTGTTATAATTTTAAAGAATTTATTGATTTTGAGCCAGGACCCAAAAATTAACAAGTTGATAAGGGGTTAGCCCTTTGTGAATTTTTTGGCGAAAATTCAACTGCACTAACAGGGCCGATTCTACAACTGGCCCACGGTACTCTATAGTTGTTGTGATGATTGACAGTGACAGTTCCCGGTTTGGTTTCATAAATAAGTAAGACATCCGTACCCAAGATCCCGCTTAAAGTAAAAATAAACTTCCGTAAATCTGTCATTTCTTCTGATTTGAAACAGTAAATTGGTTATTTACAATGGTAGAACTCTATTGTTAAATATTTTTAATATATATATTGATTTTGGAGACGGACCAAATTACAAATTTGTTAAGGGGTTTAGCCTTTGTGAATTTTTGGCAAAAAATTCAAACCACTGCCCAAAAAACAACAAAGGGGGGGGGCCAAAATTCTACTACTGCCTCGTCTACTGTATAATAGTCGTGATAATTGACAGTGACAGTTCCCGGTTTGGTTCATCATATTAAGAAATCCGTACCCAAGATCCAGCTCAAAAGTTAAATAAACTCCGTAAATCTGTCCATTTCTGTCCGATTTTGACAATGCATTGGTAATTTGACAATAAGAGAAACTCCTTGTTAATAATTTTGTAGAATATATTGATTTTGAGACGGACCAAAATTAACAAATTTGTTAACGGGGTTAGCCTTTGGTGAATTTTTGGCGAAAAATTCAACTGCACAACAGAGGGGCGATTCTACTACTGCCACGTGTCTCTAATAGTTTAGTCGTGATGATTGACAGGACGTTCCCGGTTTGGTTCTAATAAGTAAGAATCCCGTACCCAAAGATCCCGCTTAAAGTAAAATTAACTTCCGTAAATCTGTCATTTCTGTCCTGATTTGACATAAGAAAATTGGTTATTTGACAATGGAGAACCTATGTTTAATAATTTTAAAGAATTATTGATTTTAGACGGCCGCCAAATTTACAAATTTGTTAAGTAGGGGGTAGCCTTTGTGAATTTTTTGGCGAAAAATTCAACTGCAGCAACAGGGCGAGTATACTACTGCCCACGTGTACCTCAATAGTTAGTTGTGGATTATTGACAGTGACAGTTCCCGGTTTTGGGTTTCATAAATAAGTAAGAAATCCTACGCGCAAATATTCCTCCAAATTTAAAATAAACTTCCGTAAATCGTCCAATTTCTGTCCGATTTGACGTGAATTGGTTATTTGAAATGGGAGAACTCTATTGTTAATAAATTTAAAAGAATTTATTGATTTGAGACGGACACAATTAACAAATTTGATAAGGGGTTAGAACCTTTGTGAATTTTTTGGCAAAAAATTCAAATGCACAACAGGGCAGGATTCTACTACGCCACGTGTACTCCTAGAGTTAGTCGTGATGATTGACAGTGACAGTTTCCCGGTTTGGTTCATAAATGAGATAAGAATCCGTACCCAAGATCCCGCTTAAAGTTAAATAAACTTCCTAAATCTGTCAATTTCTGTCCGTATTTGACAATGAATTGGTTATTTTGACATTAGGGAACTCCTTGTTTATAATTTTGTAGAATATATTGATTTTGAGACTGACCATAAAAATAGAAAAATTTGTTAAGGGTGTTTGTTGGTAATTTTTTTGGCAAAAAAATTCAACTATGCAGCAACAGGGGCGATTCTCTACTGCCTACGTCTACTGTATAGTTAGTCGTGATAGTTTGACAGTGACAGTTCCCGGTTTGGTTTCATAAATAAGTAAGAAATCCGTACCCAAATTCCCGGCTTAAGTTAAATAAACCTCCGAAATCTGTCAATTTCTGTCCGATTTGACATTGATTGGTTATTTGACAATGAGAGTAACTCCCTTGTTAATAAATTTTGTAGAATATATTGATTTTGAAACGGACCCAAAATTAACAAATTGTTAAGGGGTTAGCTTGTGAATATTTTTGGCAAAAATTCAACTGCACAACAGGCGACTCTACACTGCCTGACGTCTACTGTATAGTTAGTCGTGATAAATTGACTGTGACAGTTCCCGGTTTGGTTTCATAAATAGTAAGAAATCCGTAACCCAAAGATCACGCTTAAAGTTAAATAACTTCCGTAATCTGTTCAATTTCTGTCCGATTTGACAATGATTGGTTATTTGACAATGGGCAAACTCGTATTTTTTAATAATTTTAAGAATTTATTGATTTTAGATGGACCCAAAATACAAATTTGATAAGGGGTTTAGCTTTGTGAATTTTTTGGCAAAAATTCACTGCACAACAGGGCGATTCTACTACTGCCCACGTCTACTCTATAGATAGTCGTGATGATTGACAGTGACCGTTCCCGGTTTGGTTCATAAATGAGTAAGAATCCGTACCCAAGATCCGCTTAAAATTAAATAAACTCCGTAAATCTGTTCATTTCTGTCCGATTTGACAATGAGTGGTTATTTGACAATTGAGAGGGAACTCCCTTGTTAATAATTTTAAAGAATTTAGTGATTTTGAGATGAGAGGGGACCCAAATTTAACAAATTTGATTAGGGGTTAGCCTTTTGTGAATTTTTTGGCAAATAAATTACCTGCACAACAGGGCGATTCTACTACTGCCCACGTCTACTCTAAGATAGTCGTGATGATTGACCGTGAACAGTTCCCGGTTTGGTTCATAATGAGTAAGAAATCCGTAACCAAAGATCCCCTTAAAATTTAATAAACTTCCGAAATCTGTCAATTTCTGTCCGATTTGACAATGAATTGTTATTTGACATGGGAAAACTCTATTGTTAATAATTTTTTAAGATTAATTGATTTTGAGACGACCCAAAATTAACAATTTGATAGGGGGTTAGCCTTTGTGAATTTTTTTGGCAAAAAATTCAACTGCACAACATGGCGATCTCTTTCTGCCCACGTGTACTCTATAGGTTGTAGTGATGATTGACAGTGACAGTTTCCCGTTTGGTTATAAATGAGAAGAAATCCGTACCCAAAGTTCCCGCTAAAGTTATTTAACTTCCGGAAATCTTTTTCAAATTTTCTGTCGAATTTGAGCAATGATTGGTTATTTGACAATGGCAGAACTCTATTGTTATAATTTTAAATAATTATATTTGATTTTGAGACGGACCCAAATTAACACCTTTGTTTTAAGGGGTTTAGCCTTTGTGAATTTTTTGGGAAAAATTCAACTGCCAACAGGGCGATTCTAACTACTGCCCACGGTGTACTCTATAGTTAGTTGGTGATAAATGGAACAGTGACCAGTTCCCGGTTTGGTTCATAAATAAGTAATAAATCCCGTACGCCAAATATTCCTCTCAAATTTAAATAAACTTCCGTAAATCTGTCAATTTCTGACTGATTGACAGTAAATTGGGTTATTTGACAATGGAGAACTCTATTGTTAATAATTTTAAAGAATTTATATTGATTTTGAGACGGACCCAAAATTAACCAAATTTGGTTAAGGGGTTAGCCTTTGTGAATTTTTTGGCGAAAAAATTTCAACTGCACAACAGGCCGATTCTACTAACTGCCTCGTGTACTTTATAGTTAGTCGTGATGATTGACATGACAGTTCCCGGTTTTGGTTTCATAATGAGTAGAAATCCGTACCCAAAGATCCCGCTTAAAGTTAAAATAAACTTCCGTAAAATCTGTCAATTTCTGTCCGATTTTGACAATGAATTAGTTATTTGACAATGGGAGAACTCTATTGTTATAATTTTAACGAATTTATTGATTTGAGATGGACCCAAATTAACAAATTTGATAAGGGGTTTAACCTTTGTGATTTTTTGGACAAAAAATTCAACTGCACAACAGGGCGATTCTACTACTGCCCACGTCTCTCTATAAGTTAGTCGTGATGATTGACAGTGACAGTTCCCGTTTGTTCATAAATGAGTAAGAAATCCGTACCCGAAAGATCACGCTAAAGTTATATAACTCCGTAAATCTGTCAATTTTCTGTCCGATTTGAACAATGAATTGGGTTATTTGACAATTGGGATGAACGATTGTTTTGTGTAAAATTTAAAAAAATTTTAAAGAATTTATTGATTTTGAGACGGACCCAAAATAACAAATTTGATAAGGGGTTTAGCCTTTGTGAATTTTTTTGGCAAAAAATTCAACTGCACAACAGGGCGATTCTACTACTCTACTGCCCACGTCCTACTCTATAGATAGTCGTGATGATTGACAGTGAACAGTTCCGTTTGGTTCCCATAAATGAGTAAGAAATCCGTACCCAAAGATCCCGCTTAAAATTTAAATCAACTTTCCGTAATCTGTCACTTTCTGGTCCGATTGACAATGATTGGTTATTGACAATGGGAAACTCTATTGTGAATATTTTTAAGATTAATTGATTTTGAGACGGACCCAAAATTAACAAAATTTGATAGGGTTAGCCTTTGTGAATTTTTTTTGCAAAAATTCAACTGCAGCAACGGGCGATTCTACTTCTGCCACCGTGTACTCTATAGTTAGTTAGTGTATGATTGACAGTGACAGTTCCCGGTTTGGTATAAATGAGTAAGAAATCCTACCCAAAGTTCCGCTTAAAGTTATTAAACTTCCGTAAATCTGTCCATTTCTGTCTGATTTGACATGAATTTGGTTAATTTTGACAATGGGAAGAAACTCTATGTGTTAAATTTTAAATAATATAATTATTTTGAACGGACCCAAAATTAACAAATTTGTTAAGGGTTACCTTTGTGAATTTTTTGGGAAAAATTCAACTTCACAACAGGGCGATTTCTACTACTGCCCACGTGTCTCTTAGTTAGTTGTGAATAAATACAGTGACAGTTCCCGGTTTGGTTTTCTAAATAAGTAAGAATCCGTACCCAAATATTCCCTCTCAATTTAAAAATAAACTTTCCGTAAATCTGCCCCCCCCCACTCAATTTCTGTCTGATTTGACAGTAAATTGGTTTTGACAATGGGAGAACTCTATTGTTAATAATTTTAAAGAATATATTGATTTTGAGACGGACCCGAAAATTACCAATTTGTTTAAGGGGTTAGCCTTTGTGATTTTTTGCAAAATTCAACTAACTGCACAACGGGCGCTTCTACTACTGCCCACGTCTACTCTATAGTTATCGGGGGAGTGACACTTACCGTTGCCCGGTTTGGTTCATAATGAGTAAGAAAATCCGTACCCAAAGATCCCCCCTTAAAGTTAATAAACTTCCGTAAATTGTCAATTTCTGTCCGATTTGACAATGATTGGTTTTTGACATGGGAGAACTCTATGTTAATAATTTTAAAGAATTTATTGATTTTGAGATGGTACCCAAATTAACAAATTTGATAAGGGGTTAGCCTTTGAATGTTTGGCCAAAAATTCACTGCAACCAACAGGCGATTCTAACTATCTGCCCCCTCTACTCTATAGTTAGTTCGGGATGATTGACAGTGACAGTTCCCGGGTTTGTTTCATACAGAGTAAGAAATCCGTACCCAAGTCCGCTCAAAGAATAAACTTCGTATCTGTCCAATTTCTGTCCGATTTGACACTGAATTGGTTTTTGACAATCGGAGAAACTTCCCTTGTTAATAATTTTGTAGAATATATTGATTTGAGACGGACCCAAAATTAACAATTTGTTAGGGGTTAGCCCTTGTGAATTTTTTTGGCGAAAAATTCAACTGCACAACAGGGCGATCTACTATGCAGCTCGTGTACTTTTATAGTTATTCGTGATGATTACAGTGACAGTTCCTCGGTTTGGTTATAAATGAGTAAGAAATCCGTACCCAAAATCCCGCTTAAGTTTAAATCAACTGTCCATAAATCTGTCAATTTCTGTCCGATTTGACAATGAAATTGGTTATTTGACAATGGGAGAACTCTATTGTTAATAATTTTTCAAAGAATTTAGTGATTTTGAGATGACCCAAAATTAACAAATTTGATAAGGGTTTCACCTTTTGTGATTTTTAGGCAAAAAATTCAACTGCCCAACAGGGCGATTCTACTACTGCCCACGGCTACTGCTATAGTTGTCGTGATGATTGACAGTGACAGTTTCCGGTTTGGTTCATAAATGAGTAAGAAATCCGTACCCAAAGATTCCCGCTTAAAATTAAATAAATTCCGTAAATCTGTCATTTCTGTCCGATTTGACATGAATTAGTAATTTGACAATGAAAGGAACTCTATTGTTAATAATGTTTTATAATTTATTGATTTTTGAGACGAACCCAAAATTAACAAATTTGATAATGGTTTTTTTTTTTTTTTTAGCCTTTGTGATTTTTTTGCAAAAAATTCACGGTGCACAACAGGGCGATTCGTACTTCTGCCCCACGTGTACTCTATGTTAGTTTTGTGATGATTGACATGACAGTTTCCCGGTTTGGTTCATAAATGAGTAAGAAATCCGTACCCAAAGTTCCCAGCTTAAAGTTATTTAAACTTCCGTAAATCTGTCAATTTTCTGTCCGATTTGACATGAATTGGTTAATTTGAACAATGGAGAACTTTAACAATGTGTTAAGGTGTTGCCTTTGTGATATTTTGGCAAAAATTCAACTGCCACAACAGGGCGATTCTACTACGCCTACGTCTACTGTATAGTTAGTCGTGATAATTGACTGTGACAGTTCCCGGTTTTGGTTCCTAAATAAGTAAGAAATCCGTACCAAAGATCCCGCTCAAAGTTAAATAAATTCCGTAAATCTGGTCAATTTCTGTCGATTTGACATTGAATTGGTTTATTTGACAATGAGTGCACTCCCTTGTTGAATAATTTTGTAGATAATATTGATTTTGAGACGGACCCAAAATTAACAATTTGTTTAAGGGTTAGCCTTTGTGAATTTTTTTGGCGAAAAAATTCAACTGCACAACAGGGCGATTCCTACTACTGCACTCGTTACTCTATGTTAGTCGTGATGATTGACAGTGACAGTTCCCGGTTTGGTTCATAAAATAGTAAGAAATCCGTACCCAAAGATCCGCTCAAGTTAATCAACTTTCCGTAAATCTGTCAATTTCTGTCCGATTTGCAATTAATTGGTATTTGACCAATGGAGAACTCTTATGTTTAATAGATTTTTAAAGAATTTAATTGATTTTGAGACGGACCCAAAATTAACAATTGATAAGGGGTTAGCCTTTTGTGATTTTTTGGCGATAAATTCAACTGCACAACAGAGCGATTCTACAACTGCCCACGTGTACTCTATAGTTAGTTTGTGATGATTGACAGTGACAGTTCCCGTTTGTTCATAAATAAGTAATGAAATCCGTACCCAAAGATCCCCGCTTAAAGTAAAATAAACTTCCTAAATCTGTCATTTCGTCTGATTTGACAGTTAAAATTGTTTTTTTGACCAATGGGAGAACTCTGTTGTTATAATTTTAAATAATATATTGATTTTGAGATGACCCAAAAATTAACAAATTTGTTAAGGGGTTTAGCCTTTGTGATATTTTTGGCAAAAAATTCAACTGCACAAGGCGATTCCTACTACTGCCTAACGTACTACTGTATAGTTATGGGTCCGTTATAATTGACAGTGACAAGTTCCCGGTTTGGTTCATAAATAATAAGAAATCCGTACCCCCAAAGATCCGCTCAAGTTTAATAACTTCCTGTAAATCTGTCATTTCTGTGCCGATTTTACACTGAATTGTGTTTATTTTGACATAAGAGAACTCCCTTGTTTATAATTTTGTAGAATATATTGATTTGAGACGGACCCAAAATTAACACATTTGTTAAGGGGGTTAGCCTTTGTGAATTTTTTTGGGGGGGGGCACGAAAAATTCAACTGCACAACTGGGTCGATTCTACTACTGCACAACGTGTACCTCTAATATTTAGTCGTGATGCTTGACAGTGACAGTTCCCGGTTTGGTTCATAATATAAGAATCCGTACCCAAAGATCCCGCTTAAAGTAGAATAAACTTCCCGTAAATCTGTCATTCTTGTCTGATTTTTGAACAGACAAATTGGGTTTTATTTGACAATGGGAGAACTCTATTGTTAATAATTTTAAAGAATATTTGATTTTGAGACGGACCCAATTAACAAATTTGTTTTAAGGGGTTAGTCCTTGTGTGAATTTTTTTGGTGACAAATTCAAACTGAACAACAGGGCGAATTCTACTACTGCCCACGTGTACTCTATATTTAGTTGTGAGATTGACAAGTGACAGTTCCGTTTGGTTCATAAATAAGTAAGAAATCCGTACCCAAATATTCCTCTCAAATTTAATAAACTTCCGTAAATCTGTCAATTTCTGTCCGATTTGACAATGAATTGGTTATTTGACAATGAAGAACTCCCTTGGGTTAATTATTTTGTAGAATATATTGATTTTTGAGACGGACCCAAATTACAATTTGTTAGGGGTTAGCCTTTGTGAATTTTTTTGGCGAAATCAACTGCACACCAGGGCAGATCTACTACTGCACACGTGTACTCTATAGTTAGGCGTGATGATTGACCAGTGCCAGTTCCCGGTTTGGTGTTCATAAATAAGTAAGAAATCCACCCAAAGATCCCGCCTCAAATTAAATAAACTTCCATAACTCTGTCCAATTTCTTCCGATTATACATGAATTGGTTATTTGACAATAAGAAACTCCTTAGTTATAATTTTTGTAGAATATATTGATTTTGAAACGGGGACCAAAATTAACAAATTTTTTAAGGGGTTATCGTTTTGTGAATTTTTGGCGAAAAATTCAACTGCACAACAGGGCAGATTCTACTATACTGCCACGTGTACTTCTATATTATCGTGATGATTGACATTGACAGTTCCCGTTTTTGGTTCATAAATAAGTAAGAATCTGTACCCAAAGATCCCGCTTAAAGTAAATAAACTTTCCGTAAATCGTCAATTTCTGTCTGATTTGCAGTAAAATGGTTATTTGACAATGGGGAACTCTATTGTTAATAATTGTAAATAATTTATTGATTTGAGACGGACCCAAATTAAACAAATTTGTTAAGGGGTTAGCCTTTGTGAATTTTTTGGGAAAAACTTCAACTGCACAACAGGGCGATTTCTACTACTGCCACGTGTAAATCTATAGTTAGGTGTGATAAATGACAGTGACAGTTTCCCGGTTTTGGGTTTCAATAAATAAGTAAGAAATCCGTACCCAAATATTCCTCTCAATTTATTAAATAAACTTCCGTAATCTGTCATTTCTGTCTGATTTTGACAGTAAAGTTGTTATTTGACAATGGAGAACTCTATTGTTAATAATTTTAAAGAATATATTGATTTTGAGACGGACCCAAATTTATACAAATTTGTTAAGGGTTAGCCCTTTGTGAATTTTTTGGCAAAAAATTCAACTGCACAACAGGGCGATTCGACTACTGCCCACGCTCTACTCTATGTTAGTCGTGATGATTGACAGTGACATTTCCGTTTGGTTCATTAAAATGACGTAAAGAATCCGTACCCAAAATCCCGCTTAAAGTTAAATAAACTTCCGTAAATCGTCAATTTCTGTCCGATTTGACAATGAATGTTATTTAACTAATTAGGGAACTCCTTGTTTATAAATTTTGTTAGAATATATTGATTTTGAGATGACATAAATAGAATAAAAATTTTGTTAAGGGTGTTTGTTTGTGAATTTTTTGCCAAAAATTCAACTGCATCACAGGACGATTCTCTACTAGCCTACGTCTACTGTATAGATTATCGGATAGTTGGACAGTGACAGTTTCCCGGTTTGGTTCATAAATGAGTAAGAAATCCGTACCCAAAATTCCGCTTAAAAAGTTTAAATAACCTCCGTAATCTGTCAATTTCTGTCCGATTTGACAATCAAATTGTATTTGAGCAATGAGAGAACGCCTTGTTAATAAATTTGTCAGAATATATTGATTTTGAAACGGACCAAATTAACAAATTTGTTAAGGGGTTCCCTGTTGTGAATATTTTGGCAAAAAATTAAACTGCAGCAACAGGCGATTCTACTTCTGCCCACGGTACTCTATAGTTTTAGTTTGTGATGATTGACAGTGACAGTTCCCGGTTTGGGTATAAATGAATAAAGAATCCGTACCCAAAAAGTTCACGCTTAAGTTATTTTAAACTTCGTAAATCTGTCAATTTTCTGTCTGATTTGACAATGAATTGGTTTATTTGACAATGGGAGAACTCTATGTGTTAATAATTTTAAATAATATATTGAATTTGAGAGACGTCCTACAATTAACAAATTTGTTAAGGGGTTAGCCTTTGTGAATTTGTTTGGCGAAAAATTCAACTGCCCAACAGGGCGAATCTACTACTGCAATTTCCCGTACTTTAAGTTAAGTCGTGGATTTATGACAGTGACAGTTCCCGTTTGGTTCTAAATGAATAAGAAATCCGTACCCAAAGATCATGCTTAAAGTAAATAAACTTACCGTAAATCTGTCAATTTCTGTCCGTTTGACAGTGAATTGGTTTATTTGACAATGGGAGAACTCTATTGTTAATAATTTTAAAGAATTTATTGATTTTTGAGATGGACCCCAAATTAACAAATTTTGATAAGGGGGTTAACCTTTGTGATTTTTTGCAAAAAATTCACTGCACCACAGTGCGATTCTACTACTGCCCACGTCTACTCTAATAGTTATGTTCGTGGGATGATTGACAGTGACAGTTCCCGGTTTGGTTCCATAAATGAGTAAGAAATCCGTACCCAAAATCCCGCTTAAAATTAAATAAACCTCCGTAAATCTGTCAATTTCTGTCCGATTTTGACAATGAATTAGTTTTATTTGACAATGTGAGATACTCTATTGTTTAATAATTTTTAATAAATATTGATTTTGAGACGACCCAAAATTACCAAATTGTTAAGGGTTAGCCTTTGTGAATATTTTTTGGCAAAAACATTCAACTGCACCACAGGGCGATTCTACTACTGCCCAACGTGTACTCTATAGTTAGTCGTGGATGATTGACAGTGACAGTTACCCGGTTTGGTTCATAAATGAGTAAGAATCCGTACCCAAAGATAACCGCTTAAAGTTAAAATAAACTTCCGTAAATCTGTCAATTTCTGTCTCGATTTGACAATGAATTGTATTTGCAATTTAGGAACTCCCTTGGTTATAATTTTTGTAGAATATCTTTGATTTTGAGACTGACATACAAATAGAATAAATTTGTTAAGGAGGGTGTTTTGTTTGTGAATTTTTTGGCAAAAAATTCAACTGCACAACGGTGCGATATCTTCTATCTGCCTACGTCTAACTTATAGTTTAGTCGTGATAGTATGACAGTGACGTTTCCCGGTTTGGTTCAAAATGAGAAAGAAATCCAGTACCCAAAATTCCCTTAAGTTTAAATAAACCTCCGTAAATCTGTCAATTTCTGTCGATTTGACAATGATTGGTTATTTGAACATGAAAGAACTCCCTTGTTAATATTTGTAGATATATTGATTTTGAGACGGACCCAAAATTAACAAATTTGTTAAGGGGTTAGCCTTTGTGAATTTTTTTGGCGAAAAAAGGTCACAACTGCATCAACAGGGCGATTCTACTACTGCCCCACGTCTACTCTATAGTTAGTCGTGATGATTGACAGTGAGAGTTCCCGGTTTAATTCATAAATATTAAGAAATACCGTACCCAAGATCCCGCTTAAAGTAAAATAAACTTCCGTAAATCTGTCAATTACGTCCGAATTTGACATAAATTGGTTAATTTGACAATGGGAAGACCTCTATTGTTTAATTTTTAAAGAATTTATTGATTTTGAGACGGACCCCAAAATTAACAAATTTGATAGGGGTTAGCCTTTGTGAATTTTTTTTTTTTGGCGAAAAATACCTGCACAACAGGGCGATTCTACTACTGCCCACAGTTACTCTCAGAGTTAGTTGTGGGATGATTGACAGTGACAGTTCCCGGTTTTGGTTTCATAATAAGTAAGAAATCCGTACCCAAAGATCCACGCTTAAGTAAATAACTTCCGTAAATCTTCAATTTCTGTCTATTTGACGTAAATTGGTTTATTTGACAATGGGAGTAAAAAACTCTATTGTTTAATAATTTT
Organism: Sweltsa coloradensis; assembly: GCA_024449915.1. Lineage (NCBI taxonomy): Eukaryota > Metazoa > Arthropoda > Insecta > Plecoptera > Chloroperlidae > Sweltsa > Sweltsa coloradensis. The sequence continues at coordinate 41,216 of JAMZAV010010266.1, forward strand.
AAATAATATTTGATTTTAGAAGGACCCAAAATTAACAAATTTGTTAAGGTTAGCCTTTGTGAATTTTTTTGGCGAAAAATCAACTGCACAACAGGGCGATTCTACTACTGCCCACGTCACTCTATATAGTCGTGATGAATGACAGTGACAGTTCCCGGTTTGGGTTCTAACTGAGTAAGAATCCGTACCCAAAGATTCCCGCTTAAAATTAAATAAACTTCCGTAAATCTGTCAATTTCTGTCGATTTGACAATGCAGTTACTTTATTTGACAATGGGAGAACTCTAATTGTTAATAATTTTAATAATATATTGATTTTGAGACGGAACACACCAAATTAACAAATTTGTTAAGGGTTAGCCTTTGTGAATATTTTTGGGCAAAAATCAACGCACCACAAGGGCGATTCTCTACGGCCTACGTCTACTGTATAGTTATCGTGATAATTGCTGTACAGTTTTCCCGGTTTGGTTCATAAATAAGTACGAAATACGTACACAAAGATCCCGCTCAAAGTTAAATAACTTCCGTAAATCTGGGCAATTTCTGTCCGAGTTGACATTGAATTGGGTTATTTGACAATAGAGAAATCCCTGTGTAATAATTTTTGTAGAATTTATTGAGTTTGAACGGACCCAAAATTAGACAAATTTGTGTAAGGGTTAGCCTTTGTGAATTTTTTGGCTAAAAATTCAACTGCAACAACAGGGGATTCTACATACTGCACCGTGTAACGCTATAGTTAGTCGTGATGTTAACAGTGACAGTTTCCCGGTTTGGTTCCATAAATAGAAGAATCCGTACCCAAAGATCCCGCTCAAAGTTAAATAAACTTCGGAATCTGGTCATTTTCTGTCCGATTTTTGACAATGAATTGGTTATTTTGACAATGGGAGAACTCTATTTGTTATACTTTTTAAAGAACTTATTGATTTTGAGACGGACCCAACAGTTAACAAATTTTGATAAGGGGTTAGCCTTTGTGAATTTTTTGGCGGATAAATTCAACTGCACACAGGGCGATTCTAACAACTGCCCACGTGTAACTCTATAGTTAGTTTGATGATTTGACAGTGACAGTTCCCGGTGTTGGTTCATAAATAGTAAGAATCCCGTACCCAAAGATCCCGCTTAAAGTAAAATAAACTTCCGAATCTGTCAATTTCATGTCTGAAAATTGACAGTAATTGGTTATTTGACAATGGGAGAACTCTATTGTTAATAATTTTAAATAATATATTGATTTTGAGAACTGACTCCAAAATTACCAAATTTTTTAAGGGTTAGCTCTTGTGAATATTTTTGGCAAAATTCACTGGCAACACAGGGCAATTCTACTTACTGCTACGTCTACTGTAAGTTAGTCTGATAATTGACAGTGCCAGTTCCCCCCGGTTTGGTTCATAATAATTAATAAATCCGTACACAAAGATCCCGCTCAAAGTTAAATAAACTTCCGTAAATCTTTCTTTTTCTGTCCGATTTGACAATGATTGGTATTTGACAATAAAGAACTCCCTTGTTAATATTTTGTAGAATATATTGAGTTTTTAGACGGGACCCAAAATTAACAATTTGTTAAGGGGTTAGCCTTTGTGAATTTTTGGGCGAAAATTCAACTGCACAACAGGCGATTCTACTACTGCCACACGTGTACTCCCTATGAGTTATCCCGTGATGATTGACAGTGACAGTTCCCGTTTGGTTCATAAATTAAGTCAGAAAATCGTACCCAAGATCCCGCTTACAGTAAAATAAACTTCCGTAAATCTGTCAATTTTCTGGCTGATTGACAGTAAAAAAAAAAAAAAAATTGTTAGTTGACAATGGGAGAACTCTTATTGTAATAATTTTAAAGAATATATTGATTTTAAGACGACCCAAATTAACAAATTTGTTAAGAGGGGTTAGCCTTTGGTGAATTTTTTGGGGAAAAATTCAACTGCACAACAGGGCGATTCTACTACTGCCCACGTGAACTCTATGTTATTGTGATGATTGAAGTGACAGTTCCCGTTTGGTTCATTAATCAGTAAGAAATACGTACCAAAATATTTCCTCTCAAATTTAATTAAACTTCCGTAAATCTGTCATTTCTGTCCGATTTGCGATGAATTGGTTATTGACAATGGGAGAACTCTATTTTATATTTAAAAGATTTATTGATTTTGAGACGGACACACAATTAACAAATTTGATAAGGGGGTTATCCAGCCTTTGTGATTTTTTGGCAAAAAATTCAACCTGCAACACAGGGGCCGATTCTACTACTGCCCACGTGTACTCTATACGTTTAGTCGTAGATGATTGACAGTGACAGTTTCCCTGTTTGGTTCATAAATTGAGTAAAATCCGTACCCAAAGCTCCCGCTTAAAGTTAAATAAATGTTCCGTAAATACTGTCATTTCTGTCCGATTGACATCAATTGGTTATTTGACAATTCGGAATCTCCCTTGTTTTTATAATTTTGTAGAATATATTGATTTTGAGACTGACATAAAATAGAATAAATTTGTTAAGGTGTTTGTTTGTGAATTTTTTGGGGGGGGGGGGGGCAAAAAATTCAACTGCCAACCATGGCGATTCTTCTACTGCCAACGTCTACTGTATAGTTATTCGTGATAGTTTGACAGTGACAGTTCCCCTGGTTTGGTTCCTAAATAAGTAAGAACTCCGTAACCCAAAATTCCCGCTTAAAGTTAAATAAACCTCCGTAATCTGTCAATTCTGTCCGATTTGACAATGAATTGGTTATTTGACAATGAGAGAACTCCCTTGTTAATAAAATTTGTAGAATATATTGATTTTGAAACGGACCCCAAAATTACCAAATTTTTTTTAAGGGGTTAGCCTTTTGTGAATATTTTGGCAAAAAATTCAACTGCACAACAGGGCGACTCTACTACTTGCCTACGTCTACTGTATAGTTAGTCGTGATAATTGACTGTGACGTTCCCGGTTTGGTTCATAAATAAGGAAGAATCCGTAACCCAAAGATCACGCTTCAAGTTAAATAAACTTCCGTAAATCTGTCAATTTCTTCCGATTTGACAATGAATTGGTTTATTTGACAATGGGAGAACTCTATTGTTAATAATTTAAGATTTATTGATTTTGAGATGGCTCCAAAATTCACCTTTGATAGGGGTTAGCCTTTGTGAATTTTTGGGCAAAATTCAACTGCACCACAGGGCGATTCTACTACTGCCGCACGTCACTCTATAGATATCGTGATGATTGACGAGTGACAGTTCCCGTTTGGTTCATAAATGAGTTAAAAATCCGTCCCAAAGATCCCGCTTAAACTTAAATAACTTCCGTAAATCTTTCAATTTCTGTCCGATTGACATGAATTGGTTATTTGCCAATGAGAGACTCCTTGTTAATAATTTTAACGAAATTTATATTGATTTGGAGATACCCAATTAACAAATTTGATAAGGGGTTTAGCCTTTTGTGAATTTTTTGGCAAAAATTCAAACTGCACAACAGGGCGATTCTACTACTGCCCCACGTCTACTCTATAGATAGTCGTGATGATTTGGACAGTGACAGTTTTCCGGTTTGGTTCATAAATGAGTAAGGAAATCCGTTACCCAAAGATCCGCTTAAATTAAATAAGCTTCCGTAAATCTGTCAATTTACTGTCCGATTTGACAATGAATTGGTTTATTTGACATGGGAAAACTCTATTGTTAATAATTTTTTAGAATTGATTGATTTTGAGACGGACCCAATTACAATTTGATAAGGGGTTTAGCCCTTTGTGAATTTTTTTTTGCAAAAAATTCAACTGCACAAAACGGGCGATTCTACTTCTGCCACGTGTAATCTATAGTTAGTTGTGATGATTGACGTGACAGTTCCCGGTTTGGTTATAAATGAGTTAGAATCCGTACCAAAGTTCCCGCTTAAAGTTATTTAAACTTCCGTAAATCTGTCAATTTCTGTCTGATTTGAACAATGAATTGTATTTGACATGGGAGACTCCTATTTGTTATAATTTTAATAATATAATTGTTTTAACGGACGCCAAATTAACAATTTGTTAAGAGGGGTTAGCCTTTGTGAATTTTTTTGGGGAAAAAATTCACACTGCACAACAGGGCGATTCTACTACTGCCCACGTGTACTCTAGAGTTAGTTTGTGAATAAATGACAGTGACAGTGTCCCCGGTTTGGTTCATAAATAAGTAAGAAATCCGTACCCAAATATTCTCCTTCAATTTAATAAACTTACGTAAATCTGTCAATTTCTGTCTGATTTGACAGTAAATTGGTTAATTTGACAATGGGAGAACTCTATTAGTTAATAATTTTTAAAAAGAATATATTGATTTTGAGACGGACCCTACAATTAACAAATTTTGTTAAGGGTTAGCCTTTGTGAATTTTTTGGCCGAAAAATTCAACTGCACACAGGGCTATTTCTACTACTGACACTCGTGTGACTTTTATAGTTAGTCGTGATGATTGACAGTGACAGTTTCCCGGTTTTGGTTCATAAATGAGTAAGAATCCTTACCCAAAGATCCCGATTAAAGTTAAATAACTTTCCGTAAATCTGTCAATTTCTGTCTCGATTTGACAATGAATTTTTATTTGACAATGGGAGAACGCTATTGTTAATAATTTTAAGAATTTTATTGATTTTGAGATGCCCCAAATTAACAAATTTGATAAGGTTTTAAAACCTTTGTGAATTTTTTGGCAAAAATTCAACTGCACAACAGGGCGATTCTCTACTTGCCCACGTCTACTCTATAGTTTAGTCCGTGATGATTGACAGTGACAGTTTTTCCCGGTTTGGTTCATAATGAGTACAAATCCGTACCCAAAGCTCACGCTTAAAGTTAAATAAACTTCCTTAATCTGTCAATTTCTGTCGATTTGACAATGAATTGGTTATTTGCAATGGGATAACTCTATTTTAATAATTTAAAGAAGTTATTGATTTTTGAGATGGACCCAAATTAACAAATTTGATAAGGGGTTAGCCTTTGTGAATTTTTGGCAAAAAATTCACTGCCCAACAGGCCGATTCTACTACTAGCCTACGTCTACTCTATAGATAGTCGTGATGATTGACAGTGCAGTTCCCAGGTTTGTTCATACATGAGTAAGAATCCGTACCCAAAGATCCCCGCTTAAAATTAAATAAACTTCCGTAAATCTTTCAATTCCGTGTGCCGATTTGACATGAATTGGTTATTTGACATGGGAAAACTCTATTGTTAATACTTTTTAGATTAAATTTGATTTTGATACGGACCCAAAATTAACAAATTTGATAGGTTTTAGCCTTTGTGATTTTTTTGCAAAAATTCACTGCACAACAGGGCCGATTCTACTTCTGCCCACCGTGTACTCGATAGATGTAGTTGTGATGATGACAGTGACAGTTTCCCGTTTGGTTATAAATGATAAGAAATCCTGTACCCAAGTTCCCGCTTAAAGTTTTTAAACTTCCGTAAATCTGTCAATTTCCTGTGTGATTTTGACAATGAATTGGTTATTTGACAATGGAGAACTCTATTGTGTATAATTTTAAATATATATTGATTTTGAGACGCGACCCTAAATTAACAAATTTGTTAAGGGTTAGCCTTTTGTGAATTTTAGGGAAAAATGCAACTGCACACAGGCTATTCTACTACTGCCCACTGTACTCTATAGTTATTTTGATAAATGACAGTGCAGTTCCCGTTTGGTTTCATACATAAGTAGAAATCCTTACCCAATATTCCTCCTCAAATTTTAGAATACTTCCTAAACTGTCAATTTCTGTCTGATTTGACAGTAAATTGGTTATTTGACAATGGGAGAACTCTATTGTTAATAATTTTAAAGAATATATTGATTTTGAGACGGACCCAAAAATTAACAAATTTTGTTAAAAGGGGGTTAGCCTTGTGAATTTTTTGGCAAAGAAAAAAAAAAAATTCACTGCACAACAGGGCGTTCTACTACTGCCCACGTCTACTCTATAGTTAGTCGTGATGATTGACAGTGACAGTTTCCCGGTTTGGTTCATAATGAGTAAGAAATCCGTAACCCAAAAGATCCCCCTTAAAGTTAAATACACTTCCGTAAGATCTGTCATTTCTGTCCGTTTGACAAGAATTGGTTATTTGACAATGGGAGAATCTATTGTTATAATTTTAAAGATTTATTTGATTTTGAAGATGGACCCAAGAATAACAAATTTGATAAGGTGTTAGCCTTTGTGAATTTTTTTGGCAAAAAATTCAACTGCACAACAGGGCGATTCTATACTTACTGCACACGTCTACTCTATAGTTTAGTCGGGAAGGGGGGGGGGGGGGGGTGGATTGACAGTGACAGTTCCCGGTTTTGGTTCTAAATGAGTAAGAAATGTCCGTACCCAAAGATCCCGCTCAAAGTTAAATAAACTTCCGTAAATCTGTCAATTTCTTCCGATTTTGACACTGAAATTGGGTTATTTGGACATGATAAGACACTCCTGTTAATAATTTTGTAGAATTATTTATTTTGGAACGGAACCCAAAATTACAAATTTGTTAAGGGGTTAGCCTTTGTGAATTTTTTGGCGAAAAATTCAACTGCACCAACAGGGCGAATCTACTACTGCAATCTGTACTTTATAGTTAGTAGTCGTTAGATGAATTTGACAGTGACAGTTCCCGGTTTGGTTCATAATGAGTAAAAAATCCGGACCCAAAAGATCCCGCTTAAAAGTTAAATAAACTTCCATAACTCTGTCAATTTTCTGTCCGATTTGACAATGATTGGTTCTTTGACAATGGGGAACTCTATTGTTAATAATTTAAAGAATTTATTGTTTTGATGACCCAAAATTAACAATGTGATAAGGGGTTAACCTTTGTGAATTTTTGGCAAAAAATTTCAACTGGCACAACAAGGGCGATTCTACTACGCCCACGTCTACTCTATAGTTAGTCGTGATGATTTGAACAGTGACAGTTCATACTCACCGACCCCGCCCAAAACGCTCGCCCCGCACACCCCAACCCACCGGTTTGTTCATAAATGGTAGAAAATCCGTACCCAAAGATCCCGCTTAATTAAATAACTTCCGTAAAATCTGTTCACATTTCGTCCGATTTGACATGATTAGTATTTGACATGAAAGAACTCTATTGTTAATAATTTTAATAATTTATTGGATTTTGAGGACGGACCCGAAATTACAAATTTGATAATGGGTTAGCCTTTGTGAATTTTTTTGCAAAAATTCAACTTCACAACAGGGCGATTCTATTCTGCCCACGTGTACTCTATAGTTTTTAGTTGTGATATTGACATTGGACAGTTTTCCCGTTTGGTTCATAAATGAGTAAGAAATCCGTACCCAAGAGTTCCCGCTTAAAGTTATTTAAACTTCCGTAAATTCTGTCAATTTCTGTCCGAGTTGACAATGAATTGGTTAATTTGACATGGGAGAACTTTAACAAATTTGTTAAGGGGTTAGCTTGTGAATAGTTTGCAAAATTCAACTGCACGAACAGGCGATTCTACTACTGCCTTACGTCACTTGTATAGTTAGTCGTGATTAATTGACTGTGACAGTTCCCGTTTGGTTTCATAAATAAGTAAGAAATCCGTACCCAAAGATCCCCGCTCAAAGTTAAATAAACTTCCGTAAATCTTCAATTTCTGTCCGATTTGACATTGAATTGGTTATTTGACTGAGTGAATCCTTGTTAATAATTTTGTAGATAATATTGCTTTTGAGACGGCCCAAAATTAACAAATTTGTTCAGGGGTTACCTTTGTGAATTTTTTGGCGAAAATTCAACTGCACAACAGGGAGATTCTCTACCTGCACTCGTGACTCTATAGTTTATTCGTGATGATTGACAGTGACAGTTCCCGGTTTGGTTTCATGAATAACGTAAGTTAAATCCGTTACCTAAACCAAAGATCCCGCTCAAAGTTTTAAATAAACTTCCGTAAATCTGCATTTCTGTCGATTTGACATTAATTGTTATTTGACAATGGGAAGAACTCCTTATGTTAATATTTTAAAGAATTTTATTGATTTTGAGACGGACCCAAAGTAAACAAATTTGATAGGGTTTAGCCTTTGTGAATTTTTTGGCCGATAAATTCCACTGCACACAGAGCGTTCTACACCTGCCAACGTTACTCTATAGTTAGTTGTGATGATGACAGTGACAGTTTCCCGGTTTGGTTTAAATAAGTAAGAAATCCGTACACCAAAGATCCCGCTTAAAGTAAAATAAACTTCGTAAATCTGTCAATTTCTGCTGATTTTGACAGTAAATTGGTTATTTGCATGGGAGAACTCTATTGTTAATAATTTTAAATAATAATTGATTTTGATACGGACCCAAAAATAACAATTTTGTTAAGGGGTTAACGTTGTGAATATTTTGGCAAAAAAATTCAAACCTGCACAACAGGGCGATTCTACTACTGCCTACGCTACTGTTATATTAGTCCGTGATATTGGACAGTGACAGTTTCCCGGTTTGGTTCATAAATAATTAGAAATCCGTAACCAAGATCCCGCTCAAGTTAAATAAACTTCCGTAAATCTGTCAATTTCTGTCCGATTTGACAATGAATTGGTTATTTTTGACACTAAAGAACTCCTTGTTAATAATTTTGTAGAATATAATATTGAATTTTGAGACGACCCAAATTAACAAATTTTTAGTGGGTTAGCCTTTGTGAATTTTTTGTGGCGAAAAATTCAACTGCACAACTGGGCGATTTCTCTACTGCACACGTGTAACTCTATAGTAAGTCCGTGATGATTGACAGTGACAGTTTCCCCCCCCCCCCGGTTTTTTGTGTTTTCTAAATAAGTAAGGAATCCTACCCAAGATCCCGCTTTAAAGTAGAATAAACTTCCGTAAATCTGTCATTTCTGTCTGATTTGGACAGAAAATTGGTTATTTGCCATGGAGGAACTACTATTGTTAATAATTTGAAAGGAATATTATTGATTTTGGAGACGGACCCAAATTAACAAATTTGTTAAGGGTTAGCTTTGTGAATTTTGTGGGGAAAAATTCAACTGAACACCAGGGCGATTCTACTACTGCCCACGTGTACTCTATAGTTAGTTGTGATGATTGACAGTGACAGTTCCCGTTTGGTTTCATAAATAGTAATAATCCGTACCCAAATATTCTCTCAAATTTAAATAAACTTCCGTAAATCTGTCAATTTTCTGGTCCGATTTGACAATGAATTGTTTATTTGACAATGAGAGAACTCCTGTTAATACTTTTGGTAGCATATATTGAATTTGAGACGGACCCAAAATTACAATTTGTTTAAGGGGTTAGCTTTGTGAATTTTTTTGGCGAAAAATTCAACTGCACACAGGGCGATTCTACTACTGCACACGTGTACTCTATAGTTATACGTGAATGATTGACATGACAGTTCCCGGTTTGGTTCATAAATTAAAGTAATAAATCCGTACGCCAAGATACCGCTCAAAATTAAATAAACTTCCAGAAATCTGTCAATTTCTGTCCGATTTGACAATGAATTGGTTATTTGACAATAAGAGAAGAGAACTCCCTTGTTAATAATTTTTGGTAGAATATATTATGATTTTGCAACGGACCCCAATTAACAAATTTTTAGGGGTTGCGTTTGTGAATTTTTTGGCGAAAATCAACTGCACAACAGGGCGATTCTACTACTGCACACGTGTACTCTATATTTAGTCGTGATGATTGACATTACAGTTCCCGTTTGTTCATAAATAATAAGAAATCTGTCCCCAACGATCCCGCTTAAAGTAATAAAACTTCCGTAAATCTGTCAATTTCTGTCTGATTTGACAGTAAAATGGTTAGTTGACAATGGGGAACTCTATTGTTAATAATTTTAAAGAATTTTATTGATTTTGAGAACGGACCCAAATTAACAAATTTGTTGGGGTTAGCCTTGGTGAATTTTTTGGGGAAAATTTCACTGCACAAACAGGACGATTCTACTACTGGCCCACGTGAATCTATAGTTAGTTGTGATAATGACAGTGACAGTTCCCTGTTTGGTTCATAAATAAGTATAGAAATCCGTACCCAAATATTCCCTCTCAAATTTAAATAAACTTCCGTACATCTGTCAATTTCTGTCTATTTGACAGTAATTGGTTAATTATTTGACCAATGGGATGGTGGAGCAGAACAGGCTACCAGAGGGGAAGAACTCTATGTTTAATAATTTTAAAGAATATATTGATTTTGATACGGACCAAAATTAACAAATTTTGGTTAAGGGGTAGCTTTGTGAATTTTTTGGCAAAAAATTAACTGCAGCAACATGCGATTCTACTACGCCCACGTCTACTCTATAGTTAGTCGTGATGATTGACAGTGACAGTTCCCGTTTTGGTTCTATAAATGAGTAAGACATCCGTACCCAAAGATCCCCCTTAAAGTTAAAATCTAAACTTCCGTAAATCTGTCCAATTTCCTTCGGCGATTTGACAATGAATTGGTTATTTGACATGGTAGAACCTATTGTTAATAATTTTAGAAGAATTTATTGATTTTTGAGATGGACCCAAAAAATTAACAAATTGGATAAGGGTTAGCCTTTGTGAATTTTTGGCAAAAAAAATTCAACTGCACAACGGGCGATTCTACTACTGCCCCCGTTCTAACTCTATAGTTAGTCGGATGATTGTACAGTGACAGTTCCCGGTTTGGTTCATAAATGAGTTAAGAAATCCGTACCCCAAAGATCCACCGGCTTAAAATTAAATAAACTTCCGTAAATCTGTCATTTCTGGTCCCGATTGACAATTATTGGTTTTTTGACAATGGGAAACTCTATTGTTATAATTTTTAAGAATTTATTTGATTTTGAGACGGACCCATAAAAATTAACAAATTTGATAAGGTTGAGCCTTTGTGGAATTTTTTCAAAAAATTCAACTGCCAACAGGGGGGGGGGGGGGGCCGATTCTACTTCTGCCCAGTGTGCTCTATAGTTAGTTGTGATGATTGACAGTGACAGTTCCCCGGTTTGGTTTATAAATGATTAAGAAATCCAGTACCCTAAAGTTCCCGGCTTAAAGTTATTTAGAAACTTCCGTAAATCTGTCAATTTCTGTCTGATTTGACAATGAATTGGTTATTTGACAATTGGGAGAACTATATTGTTAATAATTTTTAAATAATCTATTGATTTTGGAGGAGAACGGACCCAAAATTACAAATTTGTTAAGGGTTTAGCCTTGTGAATATTTTGGCAAAACTTCAAACTGCAAAACGGGCGACTCTATACTGCCTACGTCACTGTAGTAGTTAGTCCCGTGATAATTTGACTTGGACAGTTCCCGGTTTGGTTTCATAAATAAAGTAAGAAATCCGTACCCAAAGATCCCGCTCAAAGTTAAAAATAAACTCGTAATCTTTCAATTTCCTGTCCATTTGACACTGATTGGGTTATTTGACAATGAGAGAACCCCTTGTTAATAATTTTGTAGAATATATTGCTTTTGAGACGGACCCAAATTAACAAATTTGTAAGCGGTTAGCCTTTGTGAATTTTTGCGAAAATTCACTGCACAACAGGCGAATATCTACTCTGCACTCGTGTACTTTATAGTTATTCGTGATGGATTGACAGTGACAGTTCCCGGTTTGGTTCATAAATGAGTAGAAAATCGTACCCAAAAGATCCCGCTTAAAGTTTAAATACAACTCTTCCATAATCTCAATTTCTGTCCGATTGCCATGACTGTTATTTGACAATGGGAAGCAATCTATTGTGATAATTTTAAAGAATTTATTGATTTGAGAATGGACCCCAAAATTAACAAATTGATAAGGGGTTTAACCTTTGTGAATTTTTTGGCAACAAAATTCACTGCACAACAGGCGATTCTACCTACTGCCCACGTCTACTCTATGAGTTGTCGTGATGATTGACAGTGACAGTTCCCGGTTTGGTTCATAAATGAGTAAGAAATCGTACCCAAAGATCCCGCTTAAAATAAATAAACTTCCGTAAATCTGTCAATTTCTGTCCGATTTGACAATGAATTCGTAATTTGACAATGGGAGAACTCTAATTGTTAATAATTTTTAAGAATTTATGATTTTGAGACGTGACCCAAAATTAACAAATTTTTATATGGGTTAGCCTTTTGTGGAATTTTTTTGCAAAAAATTGCAACTGCACAACAGGGCGATTCTACTTCTGCCCCACGTGTACTCTATAGTTAGTTGTGATGATTGACAGTGACAGTTTCCCGGTTTGGTTCATAATGGTAAGAATCCGTACCCAAAGTTCCCGCTTTAAAGTTATTTAAACTTCCGTAAATCTTTCAATATCTGGCCGATTTGACAATGAATTGGTTTTTGACAATGGAGAACTTTTAACGAATTTGTTAAGGGGTTAGACCTTTGTGAATATTTTGCAAAAAATTCAACTCGCACACAATGGCGATTTCTACTACTGCCTACGTCTTCTGTAGAGTTAGTCGTGCTAATGGACTGTGACAGTTTCCGGTTTGGTTCATAAATAAGTACGAAATCCGTAAACCCAAAGAGCCCGCTCAAAGTAATAAACGTCCGTAATCTGTCAATTTCTGTCCGATTTGAAAGTGATTGGTTATTTGACAATGCGTGAACTCCCTTAGTATAATTTTGTAGATAATATTGATTTTAAGACGGCCCCAAATTAACAAATTTTGTTAAGGGGTTAGCCTTTGTGAATTTTTGGCGAAAAATTCAACTGCAGGCACAGGGCGATTCTACTACGGGGCACTCGTGTACTCTATAGTTAGTCGTGATGATTGACAGTGACGTTCCCCCGTTGGTTCATAAATAAGGTAAGAAATCCGTACCCAAAGGGGACTCCCGCTCAAAGTAAATAAACTCCGTAACATCTGTCATTTCTGTCCCGATTGACAATGAATTGGTTATTGACATGGGAGAACTCTTATGTTAATAATTTTAAAGAATTTATTGATTTTGAGACGGACCCAAAATTAACAAATTTGATAAGGGGTTTACCTTTGTGAATTTTTTGGGCGATAAATTCAACTGCAGCAACAGAGCGATTCTACAACTGCCCACGTGTACTCTATAGTTAGTTTGTGATGATTGACAGTGACAGTTCCCGGTTTGGTTCATAAATAAGTAAGAATCCGTACCCAAGAGCCGCTAAGTAAATAAACTTCCGTAAATCTGTCAATTTCTGTCTGATTTGGACAGTAAATTGGTTATTTGACAATGGGAGAACTCTTTGTTAATAATTTTTAAATAATATATTGATTTTGGACGGACACAAAATTAACAATTTTGTTAGGGGTTTAGCCTTTTGTGAATATTTGGACAAAAAAATTCAACTGCACAACAGGGCGATTCTACTACTACTGCCTACGTCTACTGTATAGATTTTAGTCGTGATATTGACAGTGACAGTATCCGGTTGGTCATAAATAAGTAAGAAATCCGTACCCCAATATTCCTCTCAAATTTAAATAAACTTCCGTAAATCTGTCAATTTCTGTCCCGATTTGACAATGAATTGGTTATTGACAATAATGATAACTCACCTTTGTTAATAATTTTGGTAGAATATATTGATTTTGAGACGTACCCAAATTAACCAAATTTGTTAAGGGTTAGCCTTTGTGAATTTTTTGCGAAAATTCAACTGCACAACAGGGCGATTCTACTAACTGCACACGTGTACTCTATAGTTTTAGTCGTGATGATTGACGTGACAGTTCCAGTTTTGGTTTCATACATAATCACAATCCGTACCCAAAGATCCCGCTTAAAGTAACATTAAACTTCCGTAAATCTGTCAATTCTGTCTGATTTTGACAGAAAATTGTTTATTTGACAATGGGAGAACTCTATTGTAATAATTTTTAAAGAATCTCTTGATTTTGAGACGGACCCAAATTAACAAATTTGTTAAGGGGTTAGCCTTTGTGAATTTTTTGGGGAAAAATTCAACTGAACACAGGGCGATTCTAGCACTGCACACGTGTACTCTATAGTTAGTTGTGATTATTGAGCAGTGACAGTTCCCGGTTGGTTTCATAAAGTAAGAAAATGCCGTACCCAAATATTCCTCTCAAATTTTAAATAAACTTCCGTAAATCTGTCAATTTCTGTCCGATTTTGACAATGAATTGGTTTATTTGACAATGGGAGAACTCCTATTATTATAATTTAAAAGAATTTATTGTTTTGGGGGGGAGGAGACGGGACCCAAAATTAACAAATTTGATAAGGGGTTAGCCTTTGTGATTTTTTGGCAAAATTCAACTGCACAACAGGGCGATCTAACTACTGCCCACGTGTACTCTATAGTTATTCGTGATGATTGACAGTGGACAGTTCCCGGTTTGGTTCATAAATGAGTAATAATCCGTACCCACATATCCCGCTTAAAGTTTAAATAAACTTCCGTAAATCTGTCATTTCTGTCCGATTGACATGAATTGGTATTTGGACAATGAAGAAACTCCCTGTCAATAAATTTGTAGAATATTATTGATTTGAAACGGACCCAAAATTAACAATTTTAAGGGGTAGCCTTTGTGGATATTTTTGGCAAAAAATTCAACTGCACAACAGCGACTCTACTACTGCCTACGTCTACTGTATAGTTATCGTGATAATTGACTGTGACAGTTCCGCGGTTTGGTCATAATAAGTAAGAAATCCGTACCCAAAGATCCCGCTCAAAGTTAAATAAACTTCCGTAAATCTGTCAATTTCTGTCCGATTGACACTGGAATTGGTTATTTGAACAATGAGAGAACTCCCTGTTATATTTTGTGTAGAATATATTGATTTTGAGACGGACCCAAAATTAAACAAATTTGTTACGGGTTATCCTTTGTGATTTTTTGGCGAAAAAATTCAACTGCACAACAGGCGATTCTACTACTGCACTCGTGTACTTTATAGTTGTCGTGATGATTGACAGTGACAGTTCCCGTTTGGTTCATAAATGATAAGAAATCCGTACCAAGTCCCCTTAAATTAAATAAAACTTCGTAATCTGTCAATTTTCTGCCGATTTTGGACAATGAATTGGTTATTTGACAATGGGAGACTCTATTGTTAATATTTTAAAGAATTTATATTGATTTTTGAGATGGAACCCAAATTAAACAAATTTGATAAGGGTTTAACCTTTGTCATTTTTTGGCAAAAAATTCAACTGCACAACAGGGTGATTCTACTACTTCCAACGTGAACTCTATAGTTAGTTGTGATGATTGACAGTACAGTATCCCGGGTTTGGTTCATAAATAAGTAAGAAATCCGTACCCAAATATTCCTCTCAAGTTAAATAAACTTCCGTAAATCTGTCAATTTCTGTCCGATTTGACGATAAATTGGTTATTTGACAATGGGGAACTCTATTGTTAATAATTTAAAAGATTTATTGATTTTGAGACGGACCCAAAATTAACAAATTTGATAAGGGTGTTAGCCTTTGTGAATTTTTTGGCAAAAAATTCAACTGCACAACAGGGCGATTCTACTACTGCCCACGTGTACTCTATAGTTAGTCGTGATGATTGACAGTGACAGTTCCCGGTTTGGTTCATAAATGAGTAAGAAATCCGTACCCAAAGATCCCGCTTAAAGTTAAATAAACTTCCGTAAATCTGTCAATTTCTGTCCGATTTGACAATGAATTGGTTATTTGACAATTAGGGAACTCCCTTGTTTATAATTTTGTAGAATATATTGATTTTGAGACTGACATAAAATAGAATAAATTTGTTAAGGGTGTTTGTTTGTGAATTTTTTGGCAAAAAATTCAACTGCACAACAGGGCGATTCTTCTACTGCCTACGTCTACTGTATAGTTAGTCGTGATAGTTGACAGTGACAGTTCCCGGTTTGGTTCATAAATGAGTAAGAAATCCGTACCCAAAATTCCCGCTTAAAGTTAAATAAACCTCCGTAAATCTGTCAATTTCTGTCCGATTTGACAATGAATTGGTTATTTGACAATGAGAGAACTCCCTTGTTAATAAATTTGTAGAATATATTGATTTTGAAACGGACCCAAAATTAACAAATTTGTTAAGGGGTTAGCCTTTGTGAATATTTTGGCAAAAAATTCAACTGCACAACAGGGCGACTCTACTACTGCCTACGTCTACTGTATAGTTAGTCGTGATAATTGACTGTGACAGTTCCCGGTTTGGTTCATAAATAAGTAAGAAATCCGTACCCAAAGATCCCGCTCAAAGTTAAATAAACTTCCGTAAATCTGTCAATTTCTGTCCGATTTGACACTGAATTGGTTATTTGACAATGAGAGAACTCCCTTGTTAATAATTTTGTAGAATATATTGATTTTGAGACGGACCCAAAATTAACAAATTTGTTAAGGGGTTATCCTTTGTGAATTTTTTGGCGAAAAATTCAACTGCACAACAGGGCGATTCTACTACTGCACTCGTGTACTTTATAGTTAGTCGTGATGATTGACAGTGACAGTTCCCGGTTTGGTTCATAAATGAGTAAGAAATCCGTACCCAAAGATCCCGCTTAAAGTTAAATAAACTTCCGTAAATCTGTCAATTTCTGTCCGATTTGACAATGAATTGGTTATTTGACAATGGGAGAACTCTATTGTTATAATTTTAAAGAATTTATTGATTTGAGATGGACCCAAAATTAACAATTTGATAAGGGTTTAACCTTTGTGAATTTTTGGTCATAAAGGGTAATTGCCCTTACTCAAAGAGATGATTGCAGTGATTTTGAAGATGGAAAACCAAAAAAATTAACTTTGAAGAAGGTTTAGAACTTAGAATTTTAAATTTGATAGGGGTTACTTGTGATTTTTTGGCAA
>JAMZAV010010267.1:0-12176 GCA_024449915.1 Sweltsa coloradensis
GAGTATAGAAAAACGACAGATTTTCAGCTAGGTCAACCGACTTCAACCCATTTCATAGGATCACATCTGTAATCATGGAAGAGAGTACGGACGTTGTGTAACAATGAAACCTCCCCAGGCAAGAACTTCGTCTAATCAACAGGGATATTACCTTCGGAGCTGCAGATTATGGAACGATTTACCGGTGGACATCCGTGAAATTCACACTCATGGCTATTTTAAATCTGCACTAAAAACTACTGTTCTGATATACCCTGACAGTAATACTGACACCAAATTGAACAAAACAAACATGTTCAATAACATTCATGTTTGACAATTTCATCTTTACCACGTTCCACACTTCTACACACGCACACTCACAGTCACACATACACACATATTGTTTTCGGTCATTGTGTAAATGTATTTTTATTGTTATTTTATTGCAATGCAGTGTTATTACGTTTAGTAAGTTGCAAGAAACTAAATGTGAATGTAAATGTGTGTGGGCAATGCCCTTTACTAGCAACCTATAACGCATTTATGCTTTAAAAAATAAAATAAAAAATAATTAATAAAATAAAATATCTTGAAGAGAGAAAAGATTGTTTTCCAAAACGTTGTCCATATAATTATATAACAAATAAAATAGAAAGTTTTAAAAACATTTTATTTTTAAAATACAAATATGAATTCTCCAACTACAACACTATAGTAAAAAACTTTGTTGATAGCTAATTCTGTTGCATGATATTTAAAACGTTCAAGCCTCCATCATCTCGAGTCCTCTCACTACTCGGGAGGGCACTCCTCTCCCTCGGACATGCAGTTGATGAGGTAGTCGCTGTCGGGGTGGTGTCTGAACAAGGTCTTCTGGAAGCGCAGGCTCTCGTAGTTCAGGATGCAGAACCGCCAGATCCAGTGCATGCAGAACGACAGGCAGACGAGGAGCATCGCGAATATCACGGAGCTCAACTGGCCCAGGGGTTAAGGATGTATTGTGATCAGGAACATAGGAGGAGATAGTTATAAGTAAAGCTGGGGTTCAATGAATAAGTTGTAGGGGATGGATTGAAGAAAGAGTGCTTGCAATGGACATTGATTGTGAGTGTAACAGGTAAAGGGTGCATCAATGGCATGGATTTGAATTGTTGGGGATAATCAATGGCATGCATTTTGAAAGTATGAGGTAATGGATACAGCAATGGCATGTATTTTGAATGTATGAGGTAACGGGTGCATCAATGGCATGATTTTGAATGTATGAGGTAAAGAGTACAACACGTAAAGGGTGCACCAGTTAAATGGACATGGTTTGGCTCGGACCAGGTAAAGGATACAATAATGAGGGCAAGGTTCTGCCAGTAGCGTCTGTACATGCTGGGCGTCCAAGGTCGTATCTCGATGTTGCACATGTGGTAGACTCCTGTGCCGGCCGTGAAGTCACAGTTGAAGTTACCCGAGGACCATCCCTCGTCGCAGATGCAGAAGCCGGTCTCGTTGTTCATGTGCCCGTGGTGGCAGCGCATGTTCTACGCACAAGCGGATGATGGACTGGGGTTATTTAGTTTAAGGGCGCGTCAACCGTAAGGTACAGTGCACCACTTTAGCCTAGGGGGGACAGACCAGTGCTGGATAGTTGCATCCACAGGCAGAGGAGGGGGGGCTTCTCATGTCGTCGTATGTGTCATCGTTCGTGTCGTCGTCATCGTCGGGGAAGGTCGGTAAAGGGTGGGGGAAAGGGTCCCCGACGACGATGCCAGATCTGACTTCTGGTTTCGAAAATTACTAGGGCCGATAGCTGATATTTGAGAGACGACTGACACTGTTATGACCCATTTCTATAGGGAACCTATCGGCAGGGGACAACCGACGTAGCCACTATTTGAAAAGTTGTACAGAAAATGTTAAATTTTATTTTATCACGAAGTTCTCTTTTGGTTGAGAACACCCTTGCAAATTAAATCTAGTGCCTGAGACTTAAATCTGACGACTGTTTAACGAAGGCAAGTATACAACATATACGAACGCGGGGAAACGGACAGCAAAACTATGATAGTCAATTCCATCACCGCTCGTGCACAATAATTTCCATTGCAACAGATGTCACAACCAATTTCTCTCTGCATCCAGCCTTTAAAGCCCCGTGGTTTAGATTGCATCGTCTCTCTGACTTCATTCGAGCAACCTTTATACCCTATATCTGGGGCAAGTTTTACTGTGTTTCCTATTCGAAACTGTCTAGTTACATCTTCAATCATTTCCAATATTCTTCTTCTGTTGAAATTCCATTAAACAATGTATATTAGAGCACTTGAAGTTGGTCAGATCTATAACATATAATCGTCTTGGTAAAATTTCAAAATTGTGTGCTTAACAACTCTAAGTAAGTTCTTCTAAATGTGTATATCCGATAAGAATAATTTAATAACCAATAAGTTACGAATTGCAGATTATTGTGATTGAAATTATTAGCCTCAAACCTATGCAAATATTCTTAAATAGACCAACCGCCTGCGCTCATCTTATGAATGTAGTACACTCAAAATATTTTATAGCTGCTCTATATTTTTGTTATTGATCGTAATGTTGTTTTATGGCATATCAAAGGATTTTAATAAAAAGTTTGGATGAACTTTTGTCACCAACGACGCCGCATTTTAGTGTGCATGTAAGAAAACAATAAGAGTTATAATAATGTGTACTATTTTTTGCTGATACCTTATTACAAACATCCGTGAAACTTTAAGGTCCCAGACTTAAATAAAATACCACGTTTTTGTCGTTTTTGTAATTATTTCGTCTGTCTGTTACGGACGTGTTTAACCGATCGCAAAGAGAGTAATTACTTCCGTAATACGCGATTATCACACGTTCTCAACGTCAAACTCAATTGTGAAGTGCGTCCATTGTCTGTGCCCTGTATGTGAGTAGGGGTGTTGGAGGGGTAGGGGGGGGGGTTAGGTAGGGGAGCGGAGCGGAATGAAATTTCGTGGGCCAATTAACGTCCTGACATAAAAAGGAAACAATAAATTTAAATAATTTAACTATAGTGTTTGTAGAGGCAAATTATAGTTGTTTATATTATTATTGCATTAAGTCCAAATAGAATGTTAAAAAAACATTATAGAATAGAACAACTCTAATTATAATGGTAATAAATAAATAAATAAATATACAAACATTCAGTACACTTATGTTTAGGCCTACTCTAAAAATAAGCTTAGAAATGTTCAAGCAGGATATTAAAACGTCAGTTTAATGCAGCTGTTAATACAAATATTTTTAAGCCATGTAAATATCCATGCAAAACTTTTCAGTTATTTAAAAATGCAATTATTTAGGTAAATGGTCAGGGAGAAACCGCATTTCCCCAATTACTCTTCGGTACTAACCAATTGTTACATTCCGGTCTCATTTTGAACCAATCTATGGTTCATGATGAAAAGTAAGTAACAAAAACAAGTCACATTGAAATATTACGATTTAGTACAGATGAGCCTTTGTCAGGATAAAGAAGTGTTTTGTCCACACGTATGGTTTATAAAGGGACAATCCATATTTAAGAACATTCATCATTCAAAATAATAGCAGTACGTAAGATCAAAACGAAGGAAATAAAGATGGTTCTGTTGACAAAGGAAAAGCAGGGCTGCATTTGGTGGAGGTGCCGGGTCATGCACTAGATGGTGCCAGATCGATTTCTTTGAAACATAATGTATTTATATATGTTTAAGTTTAAGAAATGTTAACAAAATGAAAAATAATTTATTTCAAAAGAATTGTACTCGATATTTCTAGCTAAAAAAAATTATACGCCTAAATGAAAAATTAATGAATTTCAAGAACGGAAACCCCCACTAATTCACATTACTCATATTAACTATTACTTCTATAACTTAAACATTAATTATTGTTAAAACGAATGTTCGTATAGTGGGGCAGAGAACTAGGAATGAAAGTCGACTGTAATTGGTGGAGGTGCCGGTTGTAGCAGGGACCAGATACCCCCGGGATGGGATACCCCCCGGTACCCCAGCTCTAGGGATGGGATACCCCCCCGGTATCCTAGCCCTAGGGCTGGAGTACCCCACGCAGGGCTAGGATACCCCCCACGATATAACGTGTTAAAAGACGAAAGGGGGTACTTGGTCCCTAGGGCTAGGATACCCCCACGATATAACGTATATTACGACCAAAAGGGGGTACTTGGTCCCTAGGGATGGGATACCCCCCCCGATATAACTTTTATTAAGACGAAAGGGGGTACTTGAGCCCTAGGGATGGGATACCCCCTACGATATAACGTGTATAAAGACGAAAGGGGTTACTTGGTCTCTAGGGATGGAATTCCCCCCACGATATAACGTGTATAATGACTATAGATAATATCAACGTTTAAATCAATGTGAACGCACAGACGCGCAGGTTAATTTTTTTATCGTAAGATAAACGGTTTGTGGGGAATTTCCCGAATTGAAATCCATGTTGAAGATTTCCCATTTATGTTATTATGTCTCGCAATGGATCTTTAAAGCTTTTTTGTTCCAACCGGTTGCGAATTTCAATATCAAAGTACTTTATTAACAGCCATGCAAAATTTAGTAATGATATTGCCAACCATTCAGCAGAAATCATCAACACCTGAGTGCGTTCATTTGAGTATTAAACCTTTTATTTATTTTGTTTAAATTTTATTTAATGTGAATTTCAATTGAATCATTTGCTTGGCATTTTTCTAGATTAATTTGAGCGAGCGTAGCGAGCGTCTCCTCTCGACTCTGATGGCTCGCATCTCTCTTTTTTTTCTGTTACTGCTTCGATACAGGTCGCACCGTTTCTCTGATCGACCTGAAATTTTGCACACATGTACATACCACCTAGGCGGGTTGTTGTATAGTTTTTGAACAAAATCCGATCGTCGGTTATAAAAAAAAAAAAAAAAAAAAAAAAAAAATTGTTTATTTGGATTAAGGACGCGTCAACCGTTAGGTCAAAATGCTCCACTCTAACCTAAGGGGGGGGGGGGGGAAATGAGGCCCATGCTGGTCAGAACCAGCCACGGGTAAGGGGAGGAAAGGGGGTTCTCACAAAATGTTCCGATCGTTATGAAATTTTGCAAGGTCAATAAGTACAACATTCTCTCCTATTTTACAAATTTTCAGCTAAATCGGTCAAGACCTTAAGTAGTGTAGATAGAAATTACATTTTAACAAAAGTAACGTTACCATGGCAACGAAAAGTCGCACGAGAATTCTGGTCACTATGCACTGCCACCTAGAAGTAATCAAAATACTATCGAGGAAGCAGTGTATTATTTGTTAACAAAGAGTTAAAATAGTTTTCCCAAAGAAATGATGTCAAGGTCCTCTAGATGGCGGTGGATTTTATCCATTCTCTCCTATTTTACAAATTTTCAGCTAAATCGGTCAAGACCTTAAAGACTTATTGGTATGTAACATGGGAATGTCGTACTCGGGTCGTGTTGCACGTACCGGTGCTCGCTCAACAACGCGACGGGACTTTAGCATTTTTCTAGTTATTTAAATTCATGGCCTTGATATTGCAATGGAATTAATTTTCGAATTTTGTTGTTTTATTTCCATTTTAGTGCTTCATTTTTCGTTTTTGTATTCTTAAAGAGTTGTAATATTCAAAATCCCCCAAACCCTCGTAACCTCTGGATTGTACGAATTTTCATACTGTTGGTTAACGAGGTTTTACAACTAGTTATTAACCTCCCCAAATAAAATTTTAATAAAGAAGTAATAATTGCTATGGTATTACTAACTAACAATAGAATGTAACACATTTCGTGGCCCAAAGACTTGCTTTTTGTACCGCATTGTAGGTGATTATTGCCAAGTCTCTATAAATACTTGTTGATTGTGGTACTATTATCCCCTACACCACTGGAAATTAAAAAAAAAAAAAAAAAAATCTTCATTTCGTCACTTTTCTATTCATTTAAGACACATGTATATACAAATAATATATTTTAACTATTTTTTTTGTATGCTTGGGTTCTCAATATGCTTGTAATATAACTAAAAACTACAAAGTTGTTGTCAAACTTTACTAGCAGTATCTCAGGATACACTTTTTGAGACCATTTATTTATCTTGGATCTAGATTTGATAATACTAAATATTAAGATAGAGACTCGATGTTTTGTTTTTTAATTGAAGAGACAGTGGTCATTATGAAATAGAGAGTAATTTTTTAACTTAAAATTTAATTTTCTTTAATGAATTTTCTATTTCAAAAATATTTGAAGAAAAGCGTAGATTTCAATTAAAACAAAACTAAAAAATTTCAAAATCCCCATTCAAAAACAAAATCACAATAATACTCAGCACTACATCATCACACACGAATTACGAACAAAACAAAACCAACATCAACTCTCTATGACAAAATTTAGTATTGAAGGCCTTCATCGCCAGTCCCCTATTGTTGCAACAGTAAAAAAACAAAAAAACAATGACATTTGAGTAAAAAAAAGAAATAAAATCACTTAATTAGACGAGGACGAAACATAAAACAATAAAAGAATGACTACAAATGTAATTTGGAAAGATTTTTGTGCTAGGGGATACAAGTAGGCCCTAACAGAACACCTGTAAAAGGCTTATATTAAAACCTTATTTCTATGCCTCCCAGCCCTAGGGCCCAAGTAACCCATTTCGTCGTTTTACACGTTATATCGTGGGGGGTATTCCATCCCTAGGTACCAAGTACCCCCTTTTGTCTTAATACACGTTATATCGTGGGGGGTATCCTAGCCCTAGGGACCAAGTACCCCCTTTTGTCTTATACACGTTATATCGTAGGGGTATTTTATCCCTAGGGACCAAGTACCCCCTTTCGTCTTATTACACGTTATATTGTGGGGGGTATCCTAGCCCTAGGGACCAAGTACCCCCTTTTGTCTTAATACACGTTATATCGTGGGGGTATCCTAGCCTGCGTGGGGTACTCCAGCCCTAGGGCTAGGATACCGGGGGGGTATCCCATCCCTAGAGTTGGGATACCGGGGGTATCCTATCCATAGAGCTGGGATACCGGGGGGTATTCCATCCCGGGGGTATCCAATCCCTGCTACACCGGGTCGCGTGAGAAAACTGAAGCACATGTGCTTTTACTAAACTTTGCGTTTAAGTACACTTAATACACTTGTTTTTGTAATTTCTCGTAATAAAACTGATCAAGGACAATTGGATATTACCTCTTCAGGTGTGTTCAAGGTATTTTTGGAATTGGGTAATTGTGAAGGGATGTCCGAGGACTGTTGAAGAGGACTCAATCTCTTGCATTCGTATTAACAACTGAATAAAAGATCGGAAAAAACTTTCAGTCGGAATTGCTGGTGGCTGGATTTGAGCATTGGACCTTTCCGACTCAGAATCTGTCGCTTTACGCTTGAGCCACATCTGTTGAACTTAAAACAATAATGTCTAACTCTTTCAACTCTAACGGAAAATAAGAATTTATAGAAAGTATGAAGCACACATCGGTCTACTATGATATTGGACGAGTTGTAGAAAACGATAATATTGATTTCTTCATGGCTGCCGTGGACAATATAGCCAATAATTGATGAAAACCAACCCCAGTGGAGATTTGAAATGACGTAACAAGGAAAGGTCAAGTCGATATCTGATTCGACCAATGACCGTCGTAGTTTCTTTATGCAATACCAGGAACTGCGAATCCAGTTCGATACACAAAAAATACATGATTCAATTGAGTTTCTAGAAGACATTTAATGTACACCGAACAAAATATTATTACCGACAAGAAAAACAAAAAATAGATATTTTTATGATATTATTAATATAAAAAGAGTTTGATAGAACTGGAATGCACGTGGCCCGAGGGGTGGATACAAAGAACATAAATGTAACTGGTATATTCAGAAGCTGTATAATTATTAGGAATCGTGACGTGTGCAAAATTAGCGGTTTCCGGTGCCAATACTGCCGATAGCACAAGAAGAGAAATAGCTAAACGCCTACGTCAGACTAAAAACCGGTGACACAATATAATTATTGTTATATGAGTTGGCTTAGACTTTCACGACATGACTGGTGAATGGTGATGCATATCCTGGTACATGATTTTTTAAGTCAAATCGTTTAAGTTTAGTCTAAAAAATAACTTTAAAAACAAAAATATTTGTGTTCCCTGAATGGGAATCCTATACACACTTCGAGTTCCGTTCCAACATAGTTAGTTTGATTGTATTTTACCTGTACCATGACGGGGCAGGTCGGCCAACGTGTAGGGTTTAAGACTGCCATGTGCATGAGAATGGATTAGCATACTCTCCTATCTAGCCAGGGGTTTGAATGTCTTACCTTGAGGTGGGGGACTGGATAGCTTCTCCAGTCGTTGTCAATAGTCCCGTGAGTGAGGAAGCGAATGTCCTCATCGGTGATGCATTTCCCCAGGTCCCGGCACTCGTTGCTGATAGGGACGTAGGCCTGGAACAAAGGGAGAAAATACAATCATCACGATCACCAACATGTATCGTATATACTAGAATAGAGACAAACGGTATAACCACACAAGGTGGCGCAATCAACAGTCTATCCAAGATTGGACTGCAGTTAGCTTTATTTCATGTGTGTTTTTGATATACGTCATTCTTGTAGTACATGTTTACACATGCAAGTTATTTTTACTCATTTCATTGTTGTATTGATATTTTTGACACGATTGTTTAATGATCATTGCCATCCCTTTCAATCTTTTATAGACTTGTAATTATTATGTTGGAATTAAATCCCGACGTAGTTTGAACTCCGGATCACCCTAAATGTCCCTAAAAGACGTCCGAATTGTCAGTATATCCTATAGACTAGGTTAATCCCCGGATGGAGATGTTATTCGTTTATACATCATCAATATTATAGTCCACTTTGCATACACATTTAAAACTTAAAACAATATTATACGAAGAGTTATCGTCGTTAAGTAATTTGTAATGATTTTTCCTGCATGTTAATTCGAAAACTGAGCGTCAGCACCTAAGCCTCTTCTCTAAACATTGCCGATTGAGAAATAAATAAATACACTTATACAAAATACATTTAGCGTAGGGGTAAATTGTACAGGGACAACTTGCCTTTTTGCAGATGACTAATAGCGTCTATGGAGCGCAAGAAAAGTTAGGAGGGAGTATGTCAATTTAATTTTTTAATTATTAAAAAACCTCGTGTTATCTTCTTAATTTATTTATTTTCCACATAAAAGCATCTGGATATTTCTCATTGGGCTCCCACCATCTAGGTCTACAACCATCATTGAAAGTTCGGCTAATTACCTATTGACATAACCTATTGATGATATGTCAAATATGGTTGCTTGACAAAAGATGAAACACTCTCCTTTCCAGCAACAAAGATATATAATTATCCGTCAGAAATGGTTCACACTAAACCCCACAGCAAAAGATCTAATTCCTAAAATGGCGCATATGAAACAAAAAACTCCAACTTAGAAGATCCGAATCATTAACCAGCACAAACAATTATTTTGATATTGTCGCAGGGACTAAGTAAGGTCATTAACAGGGAACATAGCACGCCGTTAAGTGGTTAGATCCCCGATAAGGCCACATTGTGTCTCTGCTAAGGGACAACGAACATGCACGGCGGTCCTTTTCACCGTGATAAACTATACGCAGACCCCTAACATCATACGAACACTATAATGGGAATCAACGAAGCCATAAAAGCATAGTTTACCTATAAATTTGTGAAGGGCATGCATAATAATGAGGTTGATGGACGTTTCGAAAACGATTCCAACGTGCGGGAACAGCGAGAACATTGGCCGTATCAGATAAACTATGGTATCAACAGAGCTTCATCGCTTCGAGCGTAACACTGTTTCGAATTAACCGGGGTAACTATACAAAAAACACAACTATCAAACAATCTATACAGTTGAGAACATTCTCGTAGCATTGCGGGTACACTAACACATATACACACACTCGCCAGTAAAACTAAAAGCAAAAAGTGGATTAGGGCATTTACCTTTTTGGTCTGATAGAGAAAGTTGGCTACTCTACTATTAGCATTGATAAGAGCATTACATGGACAGCTTTTTAAAACTTTCCCTTCACTTCAGTAGTTGGATATTCTGTGAAACGTAGGCTATCTGAAGGAAGTATTACGCAAAACTGTTAAGGTGGAAAATTGAAGTTGAAAATGCCAACCCTTATTAATTCACATCTGAGGTAGTACACGAAAGAGTGTTAAACCTCCCCCCACCCCTTTCCCCGGTATTACAATCGGAAGTTGGCCGTCTCATCGACAGCATTGCATCCGTTCCACACTTTTCACCCTATTTCTTTATCGTTACGATACTCCATCCACCCACTATCCTACCTATCCTTCGCGTAGCTTGCTCTACTATATTTTTACTCCCTCGTAACCTTTAGTTATATGCATTTAAATAATGTATTTCAATGAGGTACGTGAATCAGTTTAGCATTTAGCTCCACAAAAATACCAAGTTTTAATACCTACAGCCTAATAATATAATTAATTATAAATGTACAGAAATCTGATTTTACATTATTTACTTCTAAAATATATTTGGAAGGTACGCCGAAATTGTAGACTGCATAAGGTCCAGTTAGGCTTACTATGTCGTTGTATGTGAGGTACCATTAGACAATACGTGATGGGAATGGATCATCAATGGTGCCAACGGTATAATGAGCGAGATAGATTCATTCAAGTTCGGTCATTTCCCCCATTTACTCCTATACGCACGTCAAGCTCACTCAAGCGAATAATACGTTAAACGATTAAACAACGCATTATTCACCGTTTTAACAGTGATTATTTTACCAAAATGTATATATACAGTTTTCAGTTTGAAGTAGCACCGAAAACAAAAGTACACCACGACTATCTAGTTCTACCCTTACGACGCAAGTGGCGGCATTTTCCCATGAGTCGCTAGTGAAATGATTTGTGTGTTAATGCCGGTTTTCTGTTTTAAGACGACTCGACAACAGTAGGCCTATATGATCTTGGGGTTGGTCGTTCAGTTGTCATTAGGACAGGCAAAACTACCATGGAAATATTATACACCACGGTCTCAGTCGGTTTACTAGCAGGGAGATTTTCTAAGAGCTGCGTTAAATTTTAATTTAACATCGACGTATGTTAAGAATGGTGTCGTTTCGCCTTAAAAAATCCACCATACTACAGTTATTTTGTCTTTTCTCATGTTTTAACTGAAAAATGAAAAATGACAACTTAAGAGATTACCGTTTTGTTTATGAAGTTTTTTTTGTTTTAGTTTTTTTTTTAAATTTGAATTTGATTGCCCAAATAGACAATCATGTATATAAAAGTATGTTATACACAATAATAGAGACAGTTTTAAAATAACTTAAATATAGATTTAAAAAAATAAATAAATAAATAAACTTCCTGCACTTGGAGTCTGCAAACGATGTTTTACAACAACTATCTGCGATCTAAAAACTAAAAAAATTAACGTGAAGTGGCCCATTATAGTAAATTTCAACCTAATTTTTTATGTTATAAACATATTCGTTTTACCAAGTTGACTGTCGAATTGTATAAGCGTATGAGTGCACATTTACTAAGGAAATTCTGGGATTAATATCTAACCCACGTAAGTTTCCCCCCTGCCCTCCTCTGGGACAAACTTGGGGGGGGGCATTTCCCGCCGGCCCCCCACAGGTTCCTACGTCACTGGGTGTAGGCTACACTTCTCCCGAAAAAGTTCGAGAAAGTTGCGGTTGAGGGATGAACTTTGCAAACCCACGAATCGCTTCTAGAAGCTTCTTTCTATACCCATAAATACTTTTGTTGCTTGCTATCTGAGCTCTGATGTATTGCTGAGTTAGCGGACATATCTTGCTCTCTACGTTGGCAGACATATCTTGCTTTCTGAGTTCCGATAGGTCCGAGATCCACAGACATAATCATGCCTTGTAAACTATGGTATAGGCTAGCTGGTTTGGTCTACTCTCGAATTAAAACTCTCTCTCACACCCTCCCCAATCCGCTCAGTAAATAACAAAGAAAACACCGCTGACAAGGATCTGCTAACCTAGGACTGTTGTTTTTCTCTTGTCAGATACTCTGCCTTATCTACGTAAACACATTGTTATTGTCATTTTGATCGATGTACAGAAC
>JAMZAV010010268.1:0-23867 GCA_024449915.1 Sweltsa coloradensis
CGGGTTGGAAAGCAAGGGGGCCCAAATTTAAATCTATTTAAATTTTTCCCGGTTACCCCAATGGCGCCAATTCAAATTTAGTACCAATATCCGACGGTAGTCGTATTTCCTGCAAAGTCACTAAAATATGACATAATCTTTTTAAGTTCAAGATAAAGATTTTGCATTTGCTACAAAATACTGAAATACACCTGTTAGAATCTAGAACGCTTTGGTCTCAAGGGGCCATCAAGTGTTGCTTGGCCGCGTGCACTTGCCGGCGGCTGCAGACCAGCAGCTCAGGAGTTGAGGTTGTACCAATGATATTCAGCATCTCTAGTAGGTTATATCCACAGTCTTGGTCCATTTCCGTGACAATTTGAAGCCATCTTGAAAAGGTCAGTATGCATGTTAAAGTAGATAGGGGATCGATTTATAACCCAAATATTTTTCAAGATGGCTGTCAGATTGACAGGTGAGCACATTAGTTATTTACATCAAATAATTCCTAAATTCTCTTATGCAATAAATTCTTATTGTTTCTGTTTGTACATTCTCATGCTGCACAAGCTAAACTCATATCAAACAATCCAGAAAAATACTTAATCCCATTTAAAACATAATGTAAAGCATAAATTGAAACGCTTAATTGCCATCTTGTAAAGCATAAATTGAAACGCTTAATTTCAATATGGTACATTCACGCCTGTGCGGACGTATTGGAGACTAGGGATCTAGCCAACTATGTTAAATATCAATGGGTTTGTACTTCCTTACTAAATTGTCTGTGTGAAAGTTTTTTTATTTAGTCTTCACACGTTCCCTGTAGAATAAACGCACCCCTTAAAATGCCCACATCCTCACGTAATTTTGAATTGTCTTTTCACTTTGGTGTTTTTCTAGTGACCTAGTGGTTACCTAGTCGACTTGTTTTCGTTTTATAGAGAGAAATCGCCAGGAGCCATATTAACTCTCGTTGTAACCATACATAAAAATGTCCTGGATGAGGTTATGCAAATATGAAAGTGTTTAGCTAATTCCTTAATGCAAATATGAGTCTTTCTTTTAATGGGATCATAAGGGTCAGATTATTGAGAATTGCATGTTCCATTTACACGATCATATATCGCAGCAATCCATGTTTTGGTCAGTGCAGGAACATTTTCGGCTGCATTTGGCGATACCACCACAAAAGCAGAAGTATTCCTCCAATATTTCCATGCTTAGAAGAGCCCTCAAAATTCACTGCACTTCAAGTGGCCCTCCTTGCTCTTCCCATCCATACTCCAGTGGATTGAATGGTGGAATGAGAGCTTGTGTTGCATTTTATCCATTCATTGCATTGCCATGCAGCACGTGTGATGTGTTGCGAAAGGCTGGCTCAGATGGGCTAATCTTTGATATCTTGACTGACGTTTCGTGTCCTGTGAAATATTTTCCTCGTAACATTTTAAGAGATGTGTAACATTTCTGGAATTTTCCAGCGGGATCGTAAGCATAGCTATAAAAATGCTCGCTGCATCAAGAGTTTCATTATCAGTAGGAGCTTTAGGAAGGCGATGAAGTGCCTTTAAGATGATCTTCTCCGAGTTCCATGGATTCCTTGAACTAACTTTGCCTTGCATATTT
Organism: Sweltsa coloradensis; assembly: GCA_024449915.1. NCBI lineage: Eukaryota > Metazoa > Arthropoda > Insecta > Plecoptera > Chloroperlidae > Sweltsa > Sweltsa coloradensis. The sequence continues at coordinate 1,609 of JAMZAV010010268.1, forward strand.
TAACAGTGACGATCCTGTGTCAGTTTTCCGTTAGCGCGTGCAACGGTGCACCGCTGGTAAATCAGAGGATACAGAGGGCCAAGTTTAGAACAAAGGTCATGTATTGGAATAAAACGGCGCGCAGATCTTGAGTGATCACCTTTCCAGTCATAAATACACACGACTGCCTTTATTTGGGCACAATGAGAAATTAGGAACACGAAAACATGACCGTCAGGGGATTCAGCAATAATATTTTGAACATAGGTTAGAATCTTCCCAATGACTGCGGGTAAAGGCTAGAAAGATCATTCGTTACGAGGACGCACTTCACATCCAAAGTTTGAGAGAAATTTTAAGGTACGGACTGGAGGCCCTAGGTACGAAATCATAGGCAGTCACACTTTGCCAGATTCCAAAAAATGTTGGTAAATAATAAAAATAAGGCTGGTCTCACTTCATTATCTGTCATTATGTGGAGGAGCATGCTGTTTTTAATGATTGAGCCATGCACAAATGGTGTACTGGCGGCCATAATGATCGTCGTCTCATAACAAAAGTCTTAAAATCCAGTGGGATAAATTGTGAAGACTTGCGTTTTTCGTGCAATCATTCCGAGGCAGACACTCGAATGATTTTTTCATTTTGAGGTCCCTACAATAATGGAAATATTAAAAGAATACTTCTGCTCTTGTGGGGGGTATCGCCAATCAGCCGAAAATTCCTAAACTGACCAAAACATGGATTTCTGCGTTATGCTCGTGAAAAGGGAACTGCAACCTCAAAAATCTGTCCTAGACCCGATTAAAAGAAAGCTATCTTTTGGCATTAAAAATGAGCTAAACCTTCATATTTGCAAAACCCTCGTCCAGGCATTTTTATGTAGGGTTACAAAGGGGTTTTAAATTGGCTACTGCGATTTCTCTTGATAAAAAACGAAAACAAGTGGCCTTATTTCCCACAAAGTCATTTGGGAAACCCCAAAAATAAAACACAATTGCAAAAATTACGTAGGGGTGGGCTTTTAAGGGGGGGGTTTATTTACGGGGATCGATGTTTCCCCCATCTTTAAAAAACGTGTGAAAACTCAAAAAAATATACTTCTCACAGACAATTTAGAAAGGAAGTACAGCGCTGGCAAGGCATGCACCCAAGAAACCTTGATGGCCTCTTAAACCCCAAAGCGTTTAGATACTTATAGGGGTATTTCAGTATTTTTAGAAAATGGAAAAATCTTTATCGTGAATTTTTTAAACAAATTTTTGTTACTTTTTTTTAGTAATTTTTACGGAAATACGCTATCGTCGGATTTGGGGCTTACAAAATTTTAAATAATGCCATCTGGGGGAAACCGGGAAATACTTAAATAGAAAAAATTGGTACAAATTGCTAACATGAACTGCTTGAAAAGATTGTAATGATAAATACCACCTCGAGTACATGTCGTCTCACAAATGACTGATAAATAGGAAAGGACACTGTCGCCGCCGCCATCTTGATGACGTCATCTGGGGGGGGGTTTTCCATGGGCCATTTTTGTAAACTTTCTTTTGGGCCCTCTATGGTACCCATACTTCAAATTAAAGTCATTCCACTTGTCGACGCATTTCCCATTTTCTAAAAAAATAGCGTCCCATGTGTGATCAGATAAGGTGGCGGCCCTCAAAGGTCAAACGGACAGGACGCCAAAGTTTACAATTTCATTTAACTGGCATTTGGTAGGGCCTACCGTATTTGGTCCCTGTTATCGTGATTTTTAAACATATAAATCAAAATTTTTTTAAACTGTGAATAAAATATTCGTCCCAAATCATATTTTAGCGAAATAATGTTTTAAATAATCCGATTACGAAATGTTTTTTTTCCTTGTTGGTTTGCTGTTCCCAAAATTCGCTTTTATAATGCCAAACCCCGCCAGATTTTGATTAATTTTAGGAGCATCAAATGTCTTGATTTTTTCGTACACTTCATAAAAACTTTTTTTTAGGATATTTGGGGAAGGCTTTTCTTTAAAAAAGTCGTGTTTTTCTCCGAAAGCATTTTAGAGACGGTTATTTTTTTTTCTTTTTTGCCGATCCTGTGGCCCTATGCGTGGACACAGGGCTGCGATCCCTCGGCGACCGCCACCTTTTCTAATCAACATAGCAGCTATGATTTCCTCACTAGGGGTCGGGCAGCGAGCGAGGGGGCGCGTGAGGGGTGTAGAGAGGGGGGGATTTTAAAAGCCTTGCGTGCTACTACTCCCGGGGTCTGGGCCCCCCCAGAGGTAATGTACAAATCCCCTAGGTTAAAACACATCGCCAGCTCAAGCATGACGTCACTGTTCTTGAGCGCGGCGATAATTTTAAGACCCCTTTTTTGACTGGTCGGAAATATACACAAACTACTTAGTATTTATGTTTCTATTTGATATTAAAGACTCTTTTTAAAAAAGGGGAACGGACACTTGAACGCTTGCCCGGAATGCGGGAACCCGTGGTTCGAATCCCGGTTGGGGGGGACTTTTTTTGTTTCTGAATTTTAGAATAATATCAAACAACCCACTACGGGAGTGTTTCCCGACCAACCAAAATTTAAAAATTATAGATGCGTTCCTCGAGGTAGTTCTATGTACCTTCCATACTTTCCCCAAAATTTCATGTCAATTTGTAATGCTTTAAAAATTGATCCTTTTTTTTGCCGTTTTTTAGAATAAAAAAAAAAGCTACTTCTTTTCGTTTTCCAATTGGCCTCAATATGAAAAGGGAAAAAACTATATTTTTTTTAGCCCGATCCGCGCTTGTTTGGACTATTGGCCCGTATATCTGATGCTTATGAAGTAAATTTCTTTGCAGTTTTGTAATTAAATTTTTAAATTTGACCTGACCTCCCGCTATTTTCAAACGAATGGCTGTCATTAGACTACATGAATGCACGATATTTTCGGAGTTGACATTTGATGAATTCAATATCTACTATGCAGAAATACTGACGGGGATTCGTGGTGTTACTGAAAATGGCTGACTGAAAACATATTTGAGAGTGGGTCCTAGATCATTCGCATTTTGTCGTTATCGTAGAGCAGGCCGCGCCCTCCTAACCCAAGACATAATTTTTGGGGGGCGGTTTTCCCTTACATCTGTGTCGAAAAAAATTTTCATCGCGGTCGTGAGGCCTCGATCCCGACAACTAAAATTGTGTGGTTGAGACGGGTTGAGTTGCTACCCGCGCTCCCCAAATATCCTTGTTGGCTGTGTCTACATTCCTCATCCATCGCCTAAAAAAAATTAAGATCTTCCCCAGTTCTCTCGATATTTCACCAAACTTCGCCCCAATAAAGTCTTATTTGTGCGGAATTTTAATATTCCTGAGATAAGGGGGTCAAATGGCGACGGGGAGAAGTTTTGCTCAGTTGGCCATCTCCGCCCACCCCTAGCATTTTTTACCGACAGTGTTGGCTGGGGCGCTAAGTGCTCGACTCTGATTCGGGGGGCCCCGGGTTCGAACCCCGTCGAAAACCGGGGCAATCCTACTAAAGGTTTTTTCCGATTTTTTCCTCAGTCTTTGAAGGCAATGCAAGGGATTGGTCCTCTTAAACACCCCTCGGACCCCCTTCAAAATTTCCTATCCGCAAATACCTATTCACCTGAAGAGGGGCTAATTTCACCCTATAACAGGTTTCCCACGTAAAAAAAAAAAAAAATAGTAAAATTTTATTGAAATGGGGGCTGATTTTAAATTTCTCTCAAAACTTTTACTCCATCACGAAATGATAATTTTTTTTGTCTAATATTTACTGAAAACCCCAGACTTTGATGTTCAAATCTCCAGAAAGAAGTTCCCAGTTGTATCTGATCACTTGCTTTAGGTTTTTTAAACTCCCAAAAAATTATCATTCAACTTCAACCAAGATCAAACTCTCAACAAAATTGGCATAAAAAAACCCTTTAAATAATTGAAGTAGAACTTTCCCTTAAGAAATGGAACAAATGAATGACTGAAAGGAAGTTGATGCAAAATGTGAACTTTTCTATGAATTACTAACTGAGGCTATTAAATGAACAGTACCCAAGATAAAAAGTAAAAAAAAAAAGTATCCAACAGGGTTTAATAGAGATGAATTCTGCACTGCGTGATAAGAACCGGGGCGTAGTAATGGAAACATCTGTTCAAGTCTCTAAATTTCATATCATCGAAAAAAAAGGATGTTTTCATCAGCGTAAACGCATCAAATAAAAGGAGTATTTACAAAAAATGACTCTGAAGTGGCAGAAAATCCCAACAAGATATAAATTTTTTATTCGCGAAAGACAAAAGCCCCCAATTCCAATTAAAGTTGAGTATGAGGAAGAGTAGATGACAGAAAACATGCTGTAAAATGTTTGCTAGTTTTTTTAAAACCCCCTTTTTCTTCCTTCAGCACTGCGGGTTTTTTCCCAAATGTAAGTGCTGTGATCAGGGGGGATTTATCAGCTTTAACCACACCCCCTCGTGAATTGCTGACATTAAAAAAAATCTAAAAAGAATGGAAAAGTCACCTGGTGCTGAAAAAATTCCTTTTAAGTTATTAAACACTGCCGAATACCTTTAACTATCCCTTGCACATCTCTCCAATTCTGCACTGACTACTGGCTTTTTTCCTTAAAGGTGGAAGCAACTATTGTAACACCGGTTTCCAAAAAAGGGAAAGTCGTTTTAAGGTGTCAATTACAGGCCGATATCCCTTCTCCGATTTTTTTAAAGTGGGGGGGGGAAAAATAATTTTTCACAGAAACATTTAAAACCCATTTTTAAGGTTCACGGCTTTAAAGCATAATTTTGGGAGATAAAACGGACATGGGTGGGGGTTTTGCGGGAGAGACGTGTTGGGGGAGGGCCTCAGAATTTCCCGCTAAAAATTTTTTAATTTGTCCCCCCAATGCGACCCGATTTTTCGACGAGGCAGGGGGGACTGTTGTACTGCGAAAGGTTTGAGAGGCCGAGATGCGCTCACACTTTGCCCAAGGTCGCCTGAGATAAAATATCACCATTCACGACGGGCGTAAAATACGTGTCGTCCGTCGTATAAAGAAGTGTTTCTTCTCACATTTTGTTTTGAGTGTTGAACCCATCACAAAATGAGGAAAAAAAAAAATATTCAAAAATTTTTGTTTTTGTCTCATGAAATGATCATTATTCTAGGGAAATGAGGGATTGCAATAAAAACATTACGAAACATTTAAAATAAGTATAATGTTATTATTATTCTGATCGGGCTAGCCCAAAACAAAAAAATTATTTCAGTAAAATGTGACCGCGGGGTTTCAAGTCCAAACTCTGGTCCGGGATCACACCACTAAACTGCTAAAACCAGCCCCGGGGAAAGATCCCCGGTCAGGACACAAGTTTTATAGCCTATTATTGCTATCACTGCATTATTAAATCTAGCTACATACTACAAAAATATAAATACTACAGTAATAAAAATCAGGAAGGTTGTAGGGGATTCAAAAACCCGAGACCTCCCGAATAGTAAAGCCATTGAGCCAACACTTGTCAGTATATTGCATACTTGGGTAACTTCCCTTATTTTTCGGGGAGCGAACATTTTTGTATCCCCCAAAAGATAAATGGTAAACAACTAGTAAAAGGGATATGTGGTACCAGGGTCAGTGATGTCAGTGGTATCATCCAAAAAAAATTTTAGGGTATACGCTCTTTCCGGGGTAACAGCACTTTGGGGGAAAAACAATGGGGGCCTGAGGGGGTTGGCTCCCCATTGATGGGGTGCGAAGCGCACAGCCCGGAAAAAAATTTCGTTCTTAGGTGATAGGGTATTTTGACAATTTTGTTTTACAAAAACCCTTTAAAAATATAGAAAAATTGCAAATAAGAAAATGTATCAACTTTATAATATTCTAAGAAAAAAATTTAAATTTCAAATAAAATTTCGCTCCCCCTCGCCCCCCTCTGCCCAAATTTGCCCTCCGTTTACGCCCTGTTTAAAATAAGTATGTATAAAGACAAATGTTTATTTTACTTCACGTCACGCAGCCGCGGCACATCATCTTATACTGCTTTCATTAGGGTTATAACCTTTTTTTATTATGTGCATCGATGCTAGGCCGACTCCAACCCAAAATTCCCGTTTTACCTTCCTAAGAATTTGGGGAAATCGAATCCCATCAGAACTCAAAATAAATCTGCCTACAGGGGAAAATCGAACCCTGGACCTTCTGCATTGGAAGCAGCCTCTAACCACACACCAAAAGATTTCATACTTTTACGTATGTTAAAAACCCAAATACAAAAAAACTTGTGATAATACAATTGAAAACAGTACGTTTTTAACTACTAATTGGGTTTTAATATGATAGGCAAATAGTCGCTTTTGAGGGTGCTACCGCTCTCTTTTAGTTTTCAAAAACGTTCTTAATTTTTTACTTGAGTTTTGAGACCTGAATGCGGGGTTTTTATGATAGAGTAATGTTCACTCTTACCCAACCAACCAATGGCAGATAGCGGGTGGCCCTAGTGTGAGTAGTATGTCAACGCGTTTTTCGCTTGCGTCCGTGGTGCTGTTCACTTTCGCCGAAAAAGACCAGATTTTGCATGCGATTTTTGTGTTGGGGGGGGGGGGGGGGGGGAGGGGGCGATGTGTTAGTGAAAAGTGAATAAAGGGTAAAAGAAAAACATTTAAATTGTCGGTTGTCGATATGCCTATATCACCCTTTTTTTCCCAAATTTTCTCCCAAAATTATTTTGGTACTCAAACAAAAAATGTGGGGCCATGAAAACAGACCCCCCCTAAAGCCCCAAAAAAAATTTGAGCCCAAGCTTCTTTAAAAAATAAAATTTAGTATCAAAAAATTGTTACTTTTCTTTACTGATACACACATGAAACAAATAAATCCTAAGTGATCATTTTACCTCCCCTTCCCCAAATCAGCTAGAATTCAGTGGCCCTTGAACAAAAAATTATAATAGGGTTTAATATCAACTATTGTGGTTTTATCACCTGAAAAATTAATGGGATTGCTCTTTTTAAGTTGCAACAGATTGTTTTTTTTTGAAAAAGGGCGCGTCAAAAGTTAGGGCATAACTCTAACACATGATTTTAAAACTTTTTTTTTGTTTTTGTAGTGGTATATAGTATATTTTTTTTTTCAGTGGCGTATCCAAGGGGGCGGGGGGGGGGTTATGGGCGTTGAAACCCCCCCCCTGTCCCCCCCCCCAAAAAAAAAAAACGGGGTAATCGGGTTGAAAAAATATAAAGGGGGGGCACCTAACTATGATATTTTCATAGGGAATTACAAATTTCTTACAAAATCGACTTTGCACAATAAAAAATGTTTGATTCGCATGCCCTTTTGGTATGTTTGACTCTACAACGTGTTTAGAGGCGTTTTAAAATGTCAAATACGGAAAAAATTCGAAAAGGGGGCCCCCGGCGGCTGGGGCTTCGCACCAGACCCCGTCCTGTTTGCATATTGACAAACCCCCCCCCCCCCCCCCCCATTGGGGGATTTATGGATACACCCCTAGTGGGTTTTTTATTCATTAGCACAGTTTTTTATTTTCATAGTCAATACAAAATTGGTAGGCCTACATCAAGATACTAGGATAAATGCCCAAACTGACAAAATTTAATCTAACAAGCACAAAAATTAATGTTCCAATACCCAAACCCCGCACCAAGTCCCACTTTTAAATACTTTTGAAATTTTCGTATTTAATTTTAAAAAGGTGTAAAATTTTTTTTAGTATTCAAAGCAAATTTTATTTTCCAAAATTTTCCCTTTGTAGGTTCATGTTTTTATAAAGTTTAAATAATTAATTTTTTGTTAATAGATTTTTCCTAATTTTTTTGTGATTGACAAATATGATAAATAATATGACTTAGTAATTCCAGCTGAACTGCGGGAAAAACCAAAATTACGCAGATTAATAATTTTTTATTGGGTGAGCGTACGACGTAGCGACGGAAGCGAAGACTTCAATTTCACTGCCCCCAAAAAATTTAGCTCGGGGGTTTTTTTTTTTTTTTTTTTTTTTTTTTTTTTTTTCCGGCTTTTTTTTTGCCCGATTCCGGGGAAACGGCATATGCGATCTTGAAAAATTTTACCGACCCTTTGTTTTCTCTGAACTTAAGGTTTTTTTGTTTTTTTGGGGACAAAACGAAGAAATTTTCTCATGAATATCTACTTTTACGATTTTTTTCGATTTTTATGGATATTTTCGTCACATTTGGGCCGATTCTGACCAAACGGGGGGGGCTACAACTTCATATTCACATGGACATTTAGATTAGGTGTTGAGTACCTTTTAAAAAAAAGTTGAAAAAATTAGCTGAATCTATAGAAATAAGGGTTTTAATATTCGTTTTTTTTTTTTTTTTGGAATTTTCGTCACATTTGGACCGATTCTGACCAAACGGGGGGGCTACAAAGTTAAGATTTCCAGGGCATTAGGGGTTTTGGGGTTGTAGTCCCCTTTTTAAAGAAAAAATTGAAAAAATTTGTCAAAACCACAGAAACAAAGGTTTAATATGATTTTTTGAGGTTTTTAAAACCAATTAAAAATATACAATAGAAAATTGACAAAAATCACCTACAAAGCATTCAAAAAGCACTTGCAAAGGAAAAATGCAAAAAAACGCAAAAACCAACAAAAACTTACAAAAAACCCCTCATCCATCAACCCCCGGGGGGGCTTTGCTTTTTTTCCCAGTTATTTTATAAACACATTGTAACCGATTTGTTTCCATATTTTTACATTTCTGTCTTTTTTTCCCGATCGGTATATTCTCTTTATTGTCTATTTCTTTACTGCACCTAATGATCTCGTTTTTTTAGCAGAAGATTTCATCGTATAACTGTAACCGTTTAAAAACTTTTTCTTCGGAAAAATATGAACCTTTTCCGCCATCAGGAACTCAGGTCTTCAACACCCAAAAATATAATTATAAAAAAATGTCAAAGCAAAAAAACAAGCTAAGATAGAGCAAAATTTAAGACAAAATTTCATTTAAGTTTATAAAATAATCTTAATAATTTTTTTTAAAAGAATGACGTCAAAACTAAGAATTGTCGTCGATCCGCTATTTATGTCACCGTATTTTGGTTGGTACTTGCATGGCACAATAAACAATTTCACAAAAAAACAATGATGCGTGTTGGATAACACTAAAAAAGTAAAAACTTGTCAGGCATACATTGTCGGGCCCACTTTTCACACGTGCATGGCCTTGAGAAAAATATCTTTCTATTGAAGAGAAATGCTTGCTGCTGGAGGGGGGTGGGGACGCTGTGGAAATAAATTTAATTGCTTACCCCGTCGTTCTTGAAAAGGCCCCAAAAAAAAACCAAAATTGATATCTTTCAAAGTGTAATAGGTATGCCCATGCGAAACAGTTTTTACAAAATTTGGGTTTAGATTTTTTTCCCCGTGAATATACCTTTAACGTTCGATTTTTTTGGGGGTATGCCCACAAGTTTTACCATTTGTATTTTTATTATATCGACCTTACTATCACACCCCAATAAAAAAATATAACTACCAAATGACTGAACTCATGACCCTCTCCAAAGCTCATTTGGTAAAAGCATCCGCCCCGACCCCGGGCAGCGGGATACCGCCGGGTTCTATTCCCATGGAGACAATTTTTTAATGCAATTTTAAGTATTTCGTATTGACAGTCCCTGTAATTAAACCAGAAAGACTCCAAACTGAAAAACTATTTTCTTTCCCTTTTTAAAAGGCCCGCGCAATTTAGCCAGTACTTTGTACGTGGATCTCCAGCTCGGAAAAAAAAAAACGGCGGGTGAAAAACCCAATGATCCGGGTTTTGACTCCAAAACGAGTAATTTTTAAATTTAATTCTTTTTCTTTATAATTTGACACGATATATACTAGGGTAACAAAGATTGCGTTTTTCCCTTACATCTAAAATAAATATGTTTTCACATCAAGTGCGAGGCGTAATCCTAATATAACTGATGACCATTGCGGTCATACTAAATTTAGCATTTTCCATCGAATTTATATCGTATGCACGATTATGATTATGCGTTACGTTTTTTTTTTGACTCAGCGTAAAAAAAAAATGGTTGATTCAAGCTTTAAAACTTACCAAATAACAAATGTCCCTTCGTTTTCCGTTTCATAGTAAACAGTAAACTGTATTTGCATTGAGTGTGTTCTGCATTTCTGAACATTTTACTCTGTGGCCAAAAAATTGTTTTTCGAACATAAATAAACCCTCCTTCCTCAAAAAAGTCGTATCGCCAGAGTGCCCACTTGCGGGGTGAAAAAGGCCCAAATGCGGGAAAAAAATCATTCGATTCAGTATTTAGGGGGTAACTACTCAACGATTTTTGGGAATTTTTTTTTTTTTTTTGAAATAAATGTTGAAAATTTGGGCTTGTGTGATGTACATTTTCCATAAAAAATTTGGGAATTTTTTTTATAAAGCTCTAAAATAAGTAAATTTTCAAATATTTTCCAATTCCAATTTTTATGAGCCCTTTTATATACAATTTCGAAAAACGACATCACACAAGTTCTTGTAAATTTTTCGTGAAAAGTTAAAAAAAAATTTTCCGTATGCAATTGTGGGCCGAGTTCCAACTGAAATGCGGGGGCACGCATCGCGCCGATATTTTAGTACTCTTCAAAGTTGCTAATAACCTCTTTACACGCCTCTAATTGAGTCATTAAACTACCATGTGCCCCAAGGAAAACTCGAATTCATAAACTGTTTCATCTTCCCCCCACCGCATTTATGTGCACAAATATTCGTGTTTAAAAAGGGCAGGCTACTACAACAATCTTTTATCATTAAAGGGTCTAATTTTGATTGCACAATATAAAAAATCCTCACTTTAGAAAACAACGCTAAGAAAATATTATAATTTAAATTCATAATGTCTAATTTTGCTCGTGCTTTAATACAAATTTATTTTTTCCCTTTTAAAACCCCCAAACAATCATTCACTCAAACATACATACAACGCAAAACGCATACATACATACTTCATCATCAACACCACATACTTCATGTTTTATAATTTTTATAGTCATTTTTTTTAACTAATTTAAATTGATTTTTCGTTATATTTTTTATTGTTCGTTTTGGGAATTACACTTGTGGGACTTTGTCCTGTTGTAAGTGGGCCCCAAATAAAAAAAATAAAATAAAAAAAAATAAAATTAGTTACGCTCTGAGATCGCGGCACCGTTCATATCTGTCGACATAAACATATCGCTTCGCATTCACTCTCCCGTCTCGCACGGGCTGGCTGGCGGTCATCCAACCATCAAAACCCCTGACTGTAGATCGGAGCGCGATTCTGGGGAGAACTCGTTTCGCTCAAGGGGGGGGGCAGCCTGTGATAGTCGAACCAGCCACAAGCGTATGGGGGGGCAGGGTTCCCCACGTCGGGGTCGTCTCCGTCTGTTCATCATCCGTCCCTGTTTTTCATTGTCGGCGCCGTCGGGGAGGGAGTCAAAGGAAGGGACAGTTCCCCGACAAGACCCGAGCTCGCCATTATTTCAGGGAGAAAAAATCCCCCCCCCCTCACCCTTACGTCCCCCCCTTCTCCGATTAGCCATTGCATAAATATAACGTTAAACAAAATCCAATCCGGCAGAGGAGTCGACCTCTAACATGCTGAAAGTACCCTTCCAAATTTAGCACCAAACTTACTTTGCAACGAAAGATGAACTGTCTGTCATCTGTTGACAGTTCAGGACAAAGGGAAAAAAAAATTTCATATGCATCGTCACGAGCCGTGCCATGAATTTTTTACTTACGAAGACATTCAAACGATTCTTGAGTATCCCCGACTCAAGTAGAAACATTGATAAAACTTTTTTTTAAGTTCCCACCGGATTGCAGCTCGGTTAGTTTGGCACAAGAGGTTTTGAGGATTTGTGCAGTGATCATGCCGTGACCGTGAGTGAACACAAAAGAAGTAACGCTGATAATAATACTTCATTATACCTTCAACCTAATCAGTTGGACAATGCGGATGTTAATTCTATGGATATGGAATTGATAGTGCTAAAAAGTGACACCCAAATATCTAAACCTATGGATGAAAAATCCAATAATATAACTTACGAATCGGAAATTTTAGTGTCGTTCAATCTTAAAAAGTATGAAGATGAATGAATGTAACAAATCGAAATAATCGATTTATTCTCAATGGCAAAGTAAGGTCGGATGTCCTCGTGATTTCTGATGCCGAACCAGTTCCACCCTCCACCACCCCACCATCTTACACCATTAAGTAGTGAAAATCCCCTTGAAACATTATTGCCTACAAAGTCAATATGTTTGGGCTAAGGAGAGACCTGCAGTGCTGCTAAATAAAAAGGAGGAACTCGTCAAGTTTCGATGTTTCGAAACTGAATCCAGAGGAGTGCACGTGGGAAATGATGTCCGATGAGAACGGCGATTGCCTGCACCCACATCTTATGGAATAGCTCACAAGTAAAGTTGGTAAAGTGGCCATCAAATCTCCACGCTGGGTCTTTTGTTACACTTACAGTACAGTTGATTGGATGAGCGTAGCGAGCGAAGCGAAGATTCCATTTCACTACACTGGGGAAAAAATCCGGAATGTTTTTTTTTTTTCTTTTTGTATTTTTGTCTGTTTGTTAACACGATTCCAGCTAAACCAATACTCCAATTGCGATGACAATTTTCTGGAGACCTTCGAAATCTCTGAACTTAGAACTGCCACGTTTTTGAGCGCAAACAAATATTATTTCTCATGAAAATCGAAATTTTACGATTTTTTTTCGATTTTTTTAAAATTCCTTCGACTTTTAACACCTACATGCTTTATCCGATTTTAATGATTTTTTTCAAAGAACCATAATTTTACGAATTAAGATATTCGTGTGAAATTGGAGCGCCATCGAAAAATCATTTCTCATGAAAATCGAAATTTTACGGTTTTTTTTCCTTTTCTCTTCTTTTTTTTTCTTTCTCCAATTGCGATGAAAATTTTTTGGAGACCTTCGAAATCTCTGACTTACAACTGCCACGTTTTTGAGCGCAATCAAAATATTATTTCTCATGAAAATCGAAATTTTAACGATTTTTTTCGATTTTTTAAAAATTTTTTTCGACTTATAACCCTACATGCTTCATCCGATTTTATTGATTTTTTTCACAGAACCATAATTTTATGAATTAAGATATTCGTGTGAAATTTGAGAGCGATCGAAAAATTATTTCTCATTAAAATCGAAATTTTACGGATTTTTTTTCTTTTTTAAAACAATCCTTTGACTTATAACACCTACATGCTTTATCCGATTGTAATGTTTTTTTTCACAGAACCTTATTTTATAAATAATATATTCGTGTAAAATTTGAGTGCAAATCAAATAATCATTTTCTATGAAAATCGCAATTTTACGATTTTTTTCTTTTTTAAAATTACAAATTTTTTCAAAATTAAAAATTAAAGTTTTTTTTTTTTATTTAAAATTTAAATTAAAAAAAAAAATCTTCAACTTGGTAATGATTTTTATCACAGAACAACAGAAAATCGCATAACACATGGCAGCTCAATGCACCAATTACGCTCATCCAACAACGCGGCGGGACTTCAGCTTTTTTCCTAGTTTCATCAACCATTACACGCCAGTTCTCAAAGTTTTTCTAACTCCTTTATATCCCCAATTTACTCCACTCTCTTCTGTCATCCCACAGCTTTACTCTTACCACATGCTCCCACACTTCATCTCGTTTTTCAACGTCTTCTTGAATTTTTCTTTCCCATTTCTCTTTTGGGCCTTCCTAGTTTTTCTGAAAGGCGGTGGCTCAAACGAAACACAACATTGGTGTTTCTTAGAATATTTTAAAATACAAAGCATACCTGAATTGCGTCGTCATCCCTGAACCGTTTTAATTTGTAGCCTATAATATCATGTACTTGTTGATTGGATGAGCGTAGCGAGCGAAGCGGAGATTCCATTTCACTATACTGGAGAATAAAACCCGGGAAATTTTGTTTTTTTTTCTTTTTTCTTTTCTTTTTTTTTGTATTTTTGTGACTGTTAGCACTTTCCCGGTAAACGGATACTCCCCTTGCGATGAAATTTTCTGGAGACCTTTGAAATCTCTAAACTTACAACTGCCACGTGCGAAAAATCGATTGGAAAATTATTTCTCATGCCCACTTGCATTTTAAAGATTTTTTTTCGATTTTCGTGTTTTTTTTCTGTTTGTGTTTTGGTGTTTTTAACACGATTTCAGCTAAACCAATACTCGATAAAATTTCGATAAAATTTTCTGAAGGCTTTCAAAATCTATGGACTTAGAACTGCCACGTTTTAAACGCAATCGAAAGATTATTTCTTATGAAAATCGCAATTTTACGTTTTTTTGGTTTTTTATTTTTTCTGTTTGTATTTTTGTGTGTTTGTTAACAAAGATTCCTGCTAAAACCGATACTCCAATTGCGTTGAAATTTTTTTAGAGGCCTCCGATATCTTTGAACTTAGAACTGCCACCTTTTTTTAGTGCAATCCAAAAATTAGTTTCTCATGAAAATGGCAATTTTACGATTTTTTTGATTTTAAAAAATGGTCTTTGACTTATAAAAACCTACATGCTGTATTCAATATAGTGATTTTTTTTTACAGAACCTTAATTTTTTGAATTTAATATATTCGTGTGGAACTTGAGCGTAATCAAAAAATGATTTCTCATTAAAATCGCAATTTTACTATTTTTTCGATTTTATAAATTTCTTCGACTTATAACACCGACATACTTTATTCGATTGTAATGATTTTTTCACAGAACCTTAATTTTATTTTTATGAATTAATATATTTGTGTGAAATTTGAGCGTCATCTAAATTGTTTCGCTTTTTTCCGGGGTAAAAAAATTTCTTCGTCTTATAACACCTACATGATTTATCCGATTGTTAATTTTTTTTCACAGAACCTTAATTTTATGAATAAATATATTGTGAAATTTGAGCACAATCGAAAAAATATTTTTTATGGAAATCGCAATTCACTTTTTTTCTCCGGTAAAAAAATACGCTCATCCAAAAACGCGCCTGAAAAAGCGTTTGGGGAAACTTCCTCGTACTGAATAATCAACATATTTTTACAGGATATGTTTTGTTAGAAATACTTCATTCCAATTAAAACAGGCAAAGGTTGGGGAGTTACGTTTAATATTATGGGGCAAAAGTTGTAGATTTCAATAATGGTTTGGAGTGCCAGATACATGATTATTCAAAATTTTTGGGGGGCTAGCCCACGCTTCTAGCCCACAGTCACCAAAACTTTCTCATCCTTGTTGAGTGCAATGTTAACAAAAACTCGCACGTCAATCGGACGTCGTGGTCGGTTTTTAACGTGAGCTGTGACACACGCACAGACGGACGGCTGGACAAAAAAATAACGCATATCTAGGGCGAAGGTCGTTTGCTCGCAGCCAAGCGCACGCGACTGCTAAAGGCGATGACTTACTCGACCCTGTTTACTCCTACCTGAGTTTGGGGTTTTCAGCTATCTGCACACGCCGTCCCGAAAGATTTACACTTGAACTCGGTATATGACCTGATATGTGGTCCATGAATACAAAAAAAAAATCAGACCGATCCGATAACCTGTTCTGTGTTAAAAAGTGCGTAAAATTCGACGAAAATATTCCGGCTGGCTGGTTGGATTGGTTTGGTTGGTTGGTTGGGGGGGGGGATTCTGCCCGAAGGAATAAGAGCCACAGAGAAAACGGTACATCTTAGAACTATGAAACTTGGACCACACTTAGATGTACCTCAGACTCACATACTTCCGCCGAGAGACAAGCAATATTCAACCCCTCCAAAACCATTATACTCATCCCCTTAAATTAAAATAATTCATAGCTCTAACCCAAAATTGAGTTTTAAATCCAATTAGTTTTTTAAAATTATGTTCAAATTTGTGTTTTAACCCAATCGGCCTTTTCTCATTATATAAACCACATTTTGTCAACCCCATCCCTAATAGTTAATATTATTTTTACCTTGAATACCAGCATTCACCACGAAGGCACCTAATAAGTTATCATCATTAAATTTGACATGATGGTCTATAATAATTTAAAAATAATCCGCCGAGAGGCAAGCGATATTCCACCCCCAACACCCCCTTAAAATTGGAATAATTCTAGCTCTAATCTAAAATTGATGTTTTATATTCAATTAGTTTTTTAAAATTATGGTTTTAATGTGTTTTAACCTAATCGGCCCTATTCTCATTTCCTAAGACACATTTTTCACCCCCATCCCCATAGTTAATATTATTTTTAACTTGATTTCCAGCATTCACCATGAAGGCATCTAATGAGTTATCAGCATGAAATTTGGGCATGATGGTACATAATAATATGAAACATAATAATCCGCCAGGGGGCCCAAACGATATTGCGCCCCCCCTGAACCCTCGTTAGGCCGTATTTAATACAATTTGAATATTTTAATTGCTGATTAAAATAATGCCTCAATGTGTAATAGTCCGGTCAACAAATCTTCACATAACACCCAAGACGACATTAACCATAGGAAATTTAATAAAACATTGTATATTGCCAACTACAGATTTTAAACAAAAACCAAAGATGGTAGCTTTGTTTCTAGACAATCTGTTTTAAAAGGCACTATATCCACCTTTACACGTATTTCACGCCTTGACATGAGATACAAACAACAAAAAGATTGATATCCCCAAAATACAAAAATTTGTAAAAAAAAAACAACAGCCAAGCTCTCCTTCCAAAGTCTTTGGCTGTAAATGCTGTGAGATATAGAAGTTAAGCCAAGCATTTCTTCTTTCTCCCTGTTTCGCATTGAAAAGAAGTAAGATCATTTCCCTGTTGCGAGCGCCAAGCCAACCATTTTCGTGGTAAAAAAGGAAAAATTTTAAACTCAAAATCATAAAAAAATTACTTGGCTATTGATTTTGGTACAAGGACTCAAAAAGGAAATAGACAAATAAATTTTTAATGGTTTTGAGTTTAATATTTTTTACTTTTTTATCACAAAAAATGGTTGGCTTGGCGCTTGTCAACAGGGGGAAATGATCTTACTTCTTTTCAATGCGAAACTAGGGGGGAAAGAATGAAATGTTTGGGCACAGCATTCAAAAGCCAAAGAATTTGGAAGGAGAGCTTGGATGCCGTTTTTTTTTTAAAATTTTTGAATTTTTAATAACTTACAGTGCACTCTTATATTTAAGACGAACATTGAGAACGATATGAATTTCATTGTCACGTTCCGCACACTCGTTTCATTATTTAATTCAACAAACAACTTTTCCTGCAAAAAATTTTATTGTTTCTTTGATTTTTTTGTTATTGTTGGAGATTATCTATGGCTACTTAACAATCCTTCCACTTCCGTCTTCAGCAGTGTGTGATCAGGACCCCAAGCGGGAAGAAAGTGCCAGAGCTAGCTGTATTTATAAGTATCTTGAGAAGTAATACTTCTCCTTACTTCTGATATTATTTGCTAATTGTTTAAAATAAAAATATAACGTTAATTTTACCTCGAGAGAGAGAGGCAAGAGAGTTGAGTTTAGAGAAAAACACGGGGTGAGAGTGGGAATACACACGTCTTTTTTTTTCAAGTATTTTCGCACTGGGCCCGAAATCTATGTTCATTATGGGGTTTCTCGCACTGGGGCCAAAAGCTATGTTCGTCATGGATGTTGCCACTGGGCCTTAAGCTATGTTCGTCCCTGGATTGCCTAAACTGGGCCGAAAGCTATGTTCGTTGTTGAGGGATATCGGGATAAATTATCTCGGTGTCTATTCTTTGACGGGATAGGTACGACGACTAGTGCCGGTGGCTATGACGGGAAAGGTGGAAGACGACTAGTTGTTGCGGATATGACGGGATAGTGGATGACGATTCAGTGTCGGGTGGCTATGATGGGATAGAGGACGGTGCCTTAGTGTTGATCTTTAACCCTTTCAGACACAAAAATAAATTGGCTCCATTTAGTCATTTTCAGCAAACAATTCTTTTTTTAAATTTTTTTGTTTGAGTTTTTTTATTTTTTTCAACATTTTTTAACCCATTTTTTAAAGGGAAATTTAAAAGTAAAGCTACAATTTAAGTTAAAATTTAAATTTGAATGCATTACTAAAAGAAATTTTTTTTCTGAATTTTTTGTATATTTGATTTTGCTTCAAAGAAAACAGCAATAACAATGATTTTACATTACGAGCAAAACCAAAATTTTTTCCCTTTTTAAAGAAATTTTTGCAGTGTACATTTTCTCTTCTCTAAAAAAGGTAAATTTATCCCTTGAAAGGGGGGTTTTTTTTAAATTTATTTTTAAATTTCACCAAGTTTTAAAAAAATGGGTCAAACCAAAAAATTTTATCATTTACCCGGTTTTTTAAATTCGGAATTTCATTCCATAATCGGACGCCATGTCGAAAGGGAAGTGCCATTTTAACTTTGGGGGCCCCCCCTCACCGACCCAAACTTTTTTTGTCCCATTTCCTTGCGGGTATTGCCTCACAAAAAAACCAAACGCGACGTTGATCATCAATTGGGGTTTTTTCCTTGATATTTCCCTTAAACAAGGATAAGTTTCTTGGTGACCCATAGTTTTGGGGGTGGTGCGAGAATCCCCCAAAAAATTTTTTAATTCCCCTGTACCCTGAACCCCCACAAATTGAAAATAATAAAATTTTTTTTGACGGCTGCTTTAACCCTATGTTGGGTTACTTTAAAAACCCCCGCTTTCAAGGAAAAAAGCTCTAAATATCCCCCCAAAATCAAAAATTTTTAAAAAAACGGCAGCCAAGCTCTCCCTTTCCCAAAGTCTTTGGGTGTGAATGCGGAGATTTGAATTTTAGCCAAGCATTTTTTTCTTTCTCCCTTGTTTCGCATTGAAAAGAAGTAAGATAATTTCGCCTGTTGACGATGCCAAAGCCAACCATTTTTTGGTAAAAAAGAAAAAATTTTTAAACTAAAAATCATTAAAAATTTATTTTCCTTGATTTTTTTAGAACCTTGTAGATTGTCCAAAATCAAACCCAAAGTTTTTTTATGATTTTGATTTAAAAATTTTTTTTTACTTTTTTTACCACGAAAATTTTTGGCTTGGCGCTCGTAACAGGCGAAACAGGGAAAGAATGAAATGTTTGGGCCCAAAAATTCTATTTTCCACACATTCACAGCCAAAGACTTTGGAAGGAGATTTTTGGCTGCCGTTTTTTTACAAATTTTTTGGGGGGGATATCACATTTTTTTTTGTTTGTAGATATAAGGGTGAAATACGTGTAAATGGGGAACAGTCCCCTTTTAAAACAGTTTTTTCTAGAAAAAAAAAGCTACCATCTTTTTTTTAAAATAAATAAACTGTAAGAAAATTTAAAACTGATTAAAAACTGGTAGGCTTATTTAAATGGGCTGTAAAAATTCTTTCTTTTTTCAATACTTTTCTTTCAAAAACATAGCACACCATTTCAAATCCAGCGTTTCTAGTGACTACCCAAAAAAATATTTAACAAAAAAGATGTGAGGCCACACCCCCAAAGCAAAAAAAATATTAAGTCTTTTTATCTCAAACATACTCCCCCCGTATTGGGGATCAAAATACAATGAAAATTTCCAAGACATTTAGTAGGGAGTGGAATTAAAGACGAATTGGTCTCTCATCACGTGCGACCATCGTATGTTGACAACTCGAACTAGCCCATCAATCCCTGGCAGATGCTCTTACGACCCCAGTTCCATTGGAGAGTAGGCGTCGATCATCTCAAGTTTGTCCTGTGTGTGGGTTGTTTGTAGTTGCTGGAGTCCGTTGAGGTGTCCCTGACAAATTTTCACAACTGCTGTGCAATGTTGACTCGTTGCCAATGTGATACTGGTTCATTGTCGACGTATTAGCAGTCTGGCTCAGGTAGGACTTATTATGCAAGCTATGAGAAATGACAGACATTAAAAACGTTTGGATCTTACGGATCGTTTTGTACAAATACGGTTTATAGAGACGGGAATTCTACAGCTTCAATTTGAGAAGTAGAGTAGCTAATTTTACAAACGTCAGTGTAGCCGTCCTACCACACGTTCAAAGAAATCTCATGACTCACTGAGCTTCAGAGACCACCAAAGTGTCGTGTCAGGTCGGAATGAAGTGCCGTAATTTTTTTACAGCAAGATCTAGTGATCTGATCTCAGACAAGACTCGGTAAGAAATAGCTTTTCTTACGGTTTGATGTCCACTTTAATATGTGTAGACACGTTGCCCTCTTCTGGCTGTAAAACCTTCTTAAGCTCTCCTTCCAAAGTCTTTGGCTGTGAATGCTGTGAGATATAGAAGTTGAGCCAAGCATTTCATTCTTTCTCCCTAGTTTCGCATGTGAAAAGAAGTAAGATCATTTCTCCGTTTGCGAGCGAAGCTAACAATTTTCGTGGTCAAAAAGTAAATTTGTCAATAGCAAATAAATTTTTAATGATTTTGAGTTTAAAATTTTTTACTTTTTTTACCACGAAAAATGGTTGGCTTGGCGCTCGTCAACAGGCGAAATGATCTTACTTCTTTTCAATGCGAAACTAGGGAGAAAGAATGAAATGCTTGGTTCACTTCTATATCTCACAGCATTCACAGCCGAAGACTTAAGAAGGAGAGCTTGGCTGCCGTTTTTTTTTTTTTTTTTTTACAATTTTTGTATTTTGGGGGATATATTAAAGCAACTTTCCTTGCAAGCAGGGTTTAAAGTACCCAACATAGGGTTGAAAGCAGACCTATTAATTAATTTTATATTAATCAATAATGTGGAGGGTCAGGGTTACATGGAATTCAAAGTTTTGGGAGGATTCTCGCAACATCCCTAAACTATAGGGTCACCAAGAACATATCCTTGTTTAACAGCAATATCAAGGAAAACAACACAATTGACGATCAGACGTCGCTTTTTATTGTGTAGCGACATACCCGCAAGGACAGTCGGCAGAAAAGTTTGTGGTAGGGAGCCCAAGTTAAATGGCACTTACGATCACACAGGGCACGTCTGTCTATCCCACTATCACGACACTGAATCGTCATCCACTATCCCGTCATATCCGCAACACTAGTGGTTTCCACCATCCCGTCATAGCCACCGGCACTAGTCGGCGTCAATATCCTAAAGAGAAGACCGAGATAATTCCCGATATCCTAACAAAGAACATAGCTTTCCCCGTCCAGGCATCATTGACGAATGCTTAAGCCGGGGAAATCCATGACGAACAAATTTGGCTCGTTGCGAGCACCATAATGAACTAGATTTGGGCCAGTTGAAAATATCAAGAAAAGAGTTTTATTCTCCTTTACATTGTTTTCTTCACCAACCCTTGACCTTTTTGGGAAATTAAGTAATTTATTTAACAATTTGCAATAATATCAGAAGTAAGGAGAAGTATTACTTCTCAGGATACTATTAAAACATGCACTTCGCCATCCTTCCCGCTTGCCCTACACCCTGCTGGACGACAGGAAGGGAAGATTGTTAAATACCATAAAATGACACAAAAACCAATAAAGTACAAAACATTTGTTTGCAGGAAAAGTTTTTTGAATTATATGAAAACTGAGTGGCGGAACGTGACAATGAAATATTGCCTCAGTTCGTTGTTAAATATAGGGGCACTGAATTATTTAAAATACTAAAATTGTGTAAAAAAAAAAACAACGGCAGCCAAGCTCTCCTTCAATCATCGGCTGCTCTGGAGCTAGAAGTTGACAAGCATTTCATTCTTTCTCCTAGTTTCGCATTGAAAGAATTTGATCATTTTGCCTGTTGAACGACGCCAAGCCAAAATTTCCGGGAAAAAAAAAAGAATTTTAAACTCAAAATGTAAAAAAAACTTTGGGCCATTGATTTTAGAGCCTCGTAGCAAAGTCAATACCAAAAATATTTTTGATTTTAAGTTTTAAAAAATTTTTTTTTTTTCCCCGGAAATGGGTTTTTGGCGCTTTTAAACAGGTGAAAGACTTACTTCTTTTCATGCGAAACAGGGGAGAAAAAATGAAATGCTTGGTCAACTTCTTTTTCTCACAGCATTCACAGCCAAAAACTTTGGGAAAGGGGACTTTGGCTGCCGTTTTTTTTTTTTTTTTTTTTTTTTTCAAAATTTTTTTTTTTTAAAAACTTACAGTCACTCTTATATTTAAGCGAACATTTGGGAACGATATGAATTTCATTGTTACTTCCGCACACTCGTTTCTTATTTAATTCAACAAACAACTTTTCCTGCTACAAATTTATTGTTTTTTTATTTATTTGTTATTGTTGGAGATTATCT